>JBAMJV010011736.1:0-94351 GCA_037951105.1 Echinarachnius parma
GTATATGCATGACTGAATTTGATCGGTGATTTTGTTCACATTTTCAACACGATATTCGCAAAATTGGCAAAAACAGGGTATACGGCTACCAAAATAGGTTTCTCTCTGTCACTGGTTTAATTTTCTGAATACAGGCTAATTGTAAATGTTTGCTCGAAGTGCATACTTTGTTGTACTGAAGTATAAAAAATGTGTGCTTTTTGTAAATAACGTGTAAACAAGAAGAGCAAGGAATTAGGGTTATTGATCTACTTGACAACGATTTAATTAATACTGTTTATTGTTTGACATGTGATCGCTGGCAGCATACTAGGGTTTTTACAAGGGGGGGGGGGGGGGGGGGGCTAGGGGGGTTATTGCGTCAACCAAAAATTTTCGACGGGCTGGGTGTTGGCCAAGTATTTCGAGGGGGGTGTCGGTCAAGTAACTCGAGGGGTGTCGGTCGTCAAGTATTTCGAGGGGGGTGTCGGTGAAGAATTTTCGAGGGTGGTGTCGGTCAAATATTTCGTGGGGGGGGGGGGCGGTGAAGAATTTTCGAAGGGGGGGAGGGATGTTGGTGAAGAATCTCGATGGGGGGTGGGGGATTTTTCCGAGGGGGGTTGTCAGTGAAGATTTTTTCGAGAGGGGGTACCAGTGAAGATTCTTATCGGTGTCGCTGAAGAATTTGTGAGGGGAGTGGGGTGTCCGTGAATATTTTTTGAGGGGGGGGGGGGGTGGTTATTTCCTCAACCAACATTTTTGAGGGGTCAGGTGTCGGTCAAGTATTTCGAGTGGGGAGGGGGGGGGGCTGTCGGTGAAGAATTTTCGAGGGAGAGTGTCGGTGAAGAATTTGTAAGGGGGGGTGGGTGTCCTCACCCCCCCCCCCCCCCAACCGGGTACCCATATGCCTTTGAATATGAGATTGAATCACCACCGGGGGGGGGGGGGGGGGGGGTGGTCGGTGGAAGAATCTTGAAAGGGGGGGTGTCTGTGAAGATTTTTCGAGGGGGGGGGGGGTTGTCGGTGAAGAATTTTCTAGGGGGGTGTCAGTAAAGATTTTATTGAGAGGAGTAACAGTGAAGATTCTTTCGAAGGGGGGTGGTGGGGTGTAGGAGAAGATTTTTCGAGGGGGGGGTTGTCGGTGAATATTTTTCGACGCGTAGGGGGGTGTCGATGAAGATTTTCTCGAGAGGGGGTACTGGTGAAGATTCTTTCAAAAGGGGGCGGGGGTGTCGGTTGAAGAATTTGTGAGGGGGGGTTCATGGTGTCCGTGAATATGTTTTTGAGGGGGGGGGGGGGAAACCCCAAAACAGCCCTTTTTCATCAAAGTGAAATTTGAACCCCCCCCCCCCCCCCCCCCCACCCCCCCGTGTACGCATATGCCTGTGAATATGAGATTGTATTTTTAATTATACACTTATTAAATCATATCATAACCATTCAAACAGAGATTCCATTAATTGACCAAATGTTTTTTACAGGATAGATACAAAAAATAACGAAATACAAATATACAACATACAACATTATCTTACTCAAAGATCTGGTGACGGGTAATTTGCTAGTGTTATTTATTTGTGGCAATACAGAAAGGAGGAATGATTACAAGGGAGGACATTAATTCAAATAAATATATATATTATGCAAAAATATTAAATATTAAATACAATTCAACAGAAAAAACAACAATATTAAGTAATAAATACATTATTTAAAGCAAATGTAAGCTTTCCAAACGAAGGAACATTGTCAGAGAGATAATGTATATATTATTCTTCAAAATACATCCCATGTGTCCGACAAACCGTTCATTCATTCATATGGATGAAGTTAATTTCGATATAATACTTTTCTCGATGAACAAGTAAAATGCAAATTAGAATTTCAAACATTCATCCCACGTTTGCGTGGGGTAGTTGAAACAAGTTTTGTGAATCAGTTGGTTTCAAATGTATAGTCGTTGACATTTTTGAACAGTTGAAGAGCTTTACTTCAACATGTCTAAAATGCGCTAAATCCACTTCCAACCAACAATAAGTAAAGTGTAATAATAATCGAAATGCGTCATAAAATCCCAACTTTCGGGATACATTTCGCAATCAGGAGCACTTATATGGAGCATTCGTTTCCTCGTATTCATTAATGCGTGTGTACAGAGCCATAGCGATACACGCCTTTCCTACAAACATGCCAAAGTTAATAATAAAACAGTAGATTTAGCTCCTTTTGGAATTAGTGTTAGTTCAGTTTTGGTATAGAGGGCGCTGCTAACGCGAACTATTTTTTTGTGAGATAATGAAAAATTGAATGTAAAATTTGAAAGAGCATACAATGTTAAAAGACAGAATAAACTTTATTTGATCAAAATCGGTTCAGAAACGGCTAAAAATCAATAAATATATCCAATTGGAATCAATCTTGGCCCCAGATTTATTCGATGATTTTTTTTTTTTTTATTTAAAAAATGCTTACACTTTTTCAAAAAATTTAAAAGAAGTTTTTATTTTTTTATTTTTTATAGTTGTTGATGATCTCTCTATTTAATCATTATTTCAACAAAACATCACATGCATAAGTTTGCATGAAAAATGGTTGAAACCAATTATTTTTAGAGAGTGCCCTCTTGTGTTTTAAACGGCTATTTTGGAATAACAGGCTTTTTACTTTACTTAGTCGTTTGTAATTTTCTATACCTTTTCGAGCATGGTGGAGTAATAACTATATATTAGTTTGTTATGTTATTGTGCAGGTTTGGGGTATTAAAGCTAGTCTTAACCAAAACTGTACTAGCCCTTTAAGTTGTGAACATATAACGTCGTGTCCACCCATATCTCATGGGTGTTCCTGAGTGTCTCACAAACATTTCTCTTAAACCAAATTGCGAAGCTCTTACGTTTAGCGTTGAGTGTTCACACATTTAGAACGAATTGAGAATAAAATGTGCTCTTGACTTTATGCCACTTTTATTTAATGATATGTTATGTCTGTCGCATTCACTTCACAAAAATTACTCGTTTAAACAATGTTAGAAATGCAGACTATTTGCTGAAAGGGCAAGCTTGTTCTTATGTTGTGTTTAAATACTCCACTTGATGCAGTGTCTACATTATCACTGTCATCACTGTTTCGTCTCTCCGCCGATCTTGGACAACCTCTTTTTTATTGTTTATTTGTATTGTGTTTTATATTTTTATTTAAAAACATACCACGACTAAGACTGAGACACGCCGGGGGGGGGGGGGGGGGGGGGGAGGGGGGGGGGGGCTATTTTATTTTCCGCACATGTTACAGCAAATCCTAATGAATTATTCACAAGCGGCGATGTAGTAAAGGGTATTTATGAATATTCATAACTAGGATTAGGGTTTGGGTGAGTTTGAGGGTTATAATTACAATGAGACCAAAAATGACCATCAGCGGTTTACGTGGCCTATTGGTCACGCTGTGGACTTCAACACTCTTGATATCATGGATACGAATCCTCTCTTAGGACTCTTCTTTTCTTTTGCCATAATACATGGTGAAAAGCGGTTCATTTTATAGCAAATGTATCATGCAGAGTTTTCACTAAAGTCTGAAATCTGTGGCCTACATTAATGCTTAAGAATAATTTATAAGGATTTGCTTTAACATGTGCGGAAAAAAAATTCGCCGCCGGTGGGGGGGGGGGGGGGGGGGGGGGGGGGGTAATTCTGAGCTATACCAAAGATTTCTAAGTTTGACTTAAAAGTTATGTGGAGAGTGATGTTTCACAAAGATTTGTAAGTTGAACTTAACGTTAAGGAAATACATTAATTGCTACCTAAACATGCCTTAAACATGTTAAAGGGATATAGTAGCTTTGTTGACATGTGAACAAAAGTGATGACTGGTTGATAAAATGTGAATTTTTGGTGATCTTATAATTCTACTAATGGCCCGGTCGATATCAACGGATAGCGGAAACGAATGCCCAACGAATAGAAAATTTGCGAAATGAAATTATCCGTGATGAAAGTCGTTCTCATTGCCTTTATGTACAAAACATAGAATCAACGTACATCACCGGACAAGAAAACGCATACGAACGGAGACGAACGGATGGAAAATTTAGCTCTCCGTTTGACGTTCGTTTACGCAATCCGTTGATATGTGACCGGGCTATTAGGAATGTTTGAAAATGTCATGTTAAATGGATGTTAAATGAGTGACGAGTAATAAACCTCCTCTGTGAATTCCAACCTCTGTGTGCGCGTAGAACCAAGAGGGTTATGCGGTAGTGGCCGGAGGGCGATGGCGCTTGCATATAGGTCTGACAAGACATTAGCCCCCAAATAACCCACGCAAACCAAAATTAGACGAGCAAAATCAACCAATTTTGTCCGCGTTTCTCACACAGGTGCAACTATAAAAGCGCATTTTTAAATATTAAACTTTTTCTTTTTGCCCCCCCCCCCCCCCCCCAAAAAAAAAAAACAATATCCAAAATCAAACAATGTGATTTATCCGTAATACAATTACTGAAATGATAATATTATAATTACTATTATTTATATTATTATCATTAATATTATGATTATTATAATACTAGTTATTATTAAGAGAGTTGTTGTATTTAGTAGCGTTATTATTTGTGTATCAACTGATCTCCTTGATTATAAAACCGGTCTACATACGGATCTCAACATCAGAATACCATTATTATTACGACCCTCAAAACACCTTAGTCCCAAAATTCTAAAGAAGATAACTCATCCTGAATCGCAAAGTACATAATTAAATATCTGTGTGACGTTGCATGCAGTTAGGTTCAAGTTTCATTGAATAATTGGGTTTATCTTCACCTCTCCTCTGTAAACCGCCAAAGAAAGTTCAACTCGCCACAAGGAACGTCCTGAAATGTTTTAATTCTCTGTTGACGTCAACCAAACGAAATTCCGCTATTTCTGGTAGATTCCGTGTTTGTGTAATTGTTAAGTTTCTTGTTCGTTTAATCGCAGTTCAGTGGTATAAGTACCTACAAATAAAAGGTGGAGCTTATTGGTTTGAAGATAAATGACAGCGCTAGAGAATAGCTGTTCAAACATTTAGCCGAATTAAAATATATACATTTATATAAGGGCCGAGAGATTGGCTTGCCAATGACCTGAATTGGATCTGTCTTCATTCACACGGTCCCCGTGGCCTAGTGGTGAAGGCGTCGGCGTTCCAAGGTTCGAGTCCTGGCGGAGACCAATTTTTCGAACAGTGCCTTTTTTCATTTGGAGGATTAAAGGGAGGAATATTGCTTATTAAGCTACGCCTACTATTGGGCCATTCTTGGTCACGTGTGTGACCCAAAACATGACAAATTTTGAAATGGGATGCTTATATTTCAGTAAGTATGAGACTATAATGATTTTTACTTCATATGTGACTTGAATATGTTGTAGTCTTTCAAACTTAACACAAAAGATTTTATAAGGATTACGTAACTCAATGTCAGAGGTCAAATGGCATGGGTCACGTGTGTGACTTCGCACGGAGCGCTTTTTTCATAACTAAATTTCATTTTGAAAATTCTTTAAAATATGAATAGCTATAATGTTCATCTTATTACCAGAGAAGTACTATACATTTGTTAGTACAACAATAGCAATGAATGAGAATTATATCAAACCGTTGTTTTTTATAGTACTTAATTATGTGGCAACGTCTGGTCACGTGTGTGACATTTTGGGGTGGTCACGTGTGTGACATGTACAATATGAATGGAAAAATGGGAATTTTATAATATCGGGTTTAGAAAAGAATGAAAGGTTGAATTTTTACAAAGTTGGTATCAACCTGTACAGGAAAGTGAGAAGAATGAGCTTGCTAATTATCCTTTTGATATCTTGATTATTTTCTGAATTATGATTATTAGAAAAATATTGAAATATGTAAATTTATGCAAATGAGTAAAAAAGTTTCATTTTAAACTTCAAATCATGTATTTCATGAAACTTTACACATGGATCATTCCAAAAATGGAACAAAACTACAGAAAAATAAAACTTCAATTTTTCCGAAAAAGTTTCACTTTTCAAAGAATGGCCCTATTATTCTTCCTTCTCAATTATTTATGATTATTCTTTGCAATTATCTAAATAATGGAAGAAACCAAAGCTGTATGTATTAGTTCATTTGTCGCTTGTATAAATTTATATAATATATATTTCCTGTTGGGTTTCAGTATAGTTATACTTTTCGTATAGTCTTTATTTCAATGTATTTCAATACATGTAATGTATATACTTCAATGTATCAGTCCATTATGAATTTGTTTTCTTAATAAACTGGAATATTCGTGTTTTTTTAAAGATAAATGACAATGTGTCCAACAAAATATGCATACCAATTCAAATCATTTTCAAATCATTACATGAATATGTGCATTGATTTTAATACATTAAAAAAAACTTGAGAATTTTTTCAAATACTGTTGGTAATAAGGTACTATATACGAAAAAAGGCGATAATTTTTTTTAATATTGTTATACTTAATGTTTTGTTTATCTAGTCAGTTGTAACTCAGATGATTTCTTCATTAATCTAACTTTGTATAGCATTGAATTACACACAACATTTTAAAGAGTGAGACAATACAACGACCTCGCAATATGATTCATAATTGTTTTCACAATTCCCACTTTCCAAATGTGATATTTCGGTAAGTGACGACTTTCACATTTACACTATACAGGAAAGTAAACCTAGTCAACATCAATTTGTTAAGAAACTGATACGAGTATAATTTTCATTTTATTATATTTTTCATCCTTTTGTATATCTTTTGGTATCAAATAATATCACTCCCACACATGTTTCACATCTCTCACCAAAGATACGACCAATCCGTAGAAAATTGAAAAATTACATCGTCCTTTCTCGAGTCATATTATGTCGTTGTTCCTTAAAGCTACTATGTAGTTATTGTAGAAAAAAAATAATGCAGAGAAAAATGGTATCCGTTCGACAATATATAATTATTAAATGACAAATGATAATACCATATCGATGTTTATGCAAACATTACAACATTGACAAATGTAATTATCGTAATAAACCAACATGTTGAAACAAAATAATCAATGCATAAGCTGATTAGTGTGATATTGGATGCTAACTTATTCAAGAGTTAATATCGGGGCTGTTGATAATAACATTTCGCCAATGATGTTAGAAAAATACTTGTAACATGCCACTGACAATTATTTTACCACACAACTTTGCAATATTGAACGGAGTTATGATCAAAGCCATGGTAATAGTTACAACACAAAAGAAGGCACCGTCATCAAGAACGAAATAAAAAGATGATGAACCAAAACTCGAAGATTTCCTTTAATTTATATTATTAATGTCATCCGTTTGAACCGCGCTAAAGGTGCGTGGGAGGGGCGGATCTCAGGAAATGATACTTTTATCGTTGATCATTGAATGAGATGATAGAACTATAGAGAGTTCTAAAATGTCCTAAAATGTCAGACATCAGTACCAGTTTGGTAATTAGGTGATCAGAGCGTGCCGTTGTGCTGTAAGACGTAAAGCGACTGGGTCGGCAGTTTTGCGAGTGCGCCCTGCATAGTTGCCCGATGCGCTCACAGCTGCCGGACGGAATAGTGCGAACACTCTCACGTTGGCATATTACATAACGCACGGCGTACGCGTACGTAGAACATGGCGCCACACTGAGAGCATTTAAAAAGACACCCCCCTAAGTCAACGATACCACTCCTTTAATGTGGCAGAGAACTAGCTCGAACCAAGTGGGTGGCTGTGGATTCTATTTCTTTCCCCTTTTCAAACTTCCTGCTTCCACATCATACTTGTAAGCCTTCAATGATGGCATGATACGTCAGGACCTCCTACATGTATAAGAAATAGACTGATTTGGTTTATCTGTTAATTGTTTTAGCTGTTTTTCGTATGTATGTTTTAAACCAATTAATTAAAGTATTTCAATTACATATAATTGAGAGTCTTATTATTATGCCGTCCCCTAAATCATCACCCGCCACTCTCTTTCTTTTTATTCGTATTTTTATATTTGAATATTTAGTTTTTAGACTCCTAAACACAGACATAAACACGTGATATTCAACGCGTTTGGACTAGCTTGTAAACAATAACTTCCTATCTTCTTTGAAAAGGGTAGTAAAGTTCTGGGTCCATATTAATAAAAGCCTGCTAGCTTAGTAGCTTGCTAAGTCTATTTTGGATGACGTGGCTAAGATCTAAACACGAGATATGTTAGTTGTAAACTATGGTTAACCTAGTGGGTACCTAAGGCTTGACCAGCTAACCCTAGTTAGGACTAGGAAAACTGTTTGTTGTTCAACAAACTTTATCATTTGAAACTTAGCAAGGAAGTAAGCTAGCGGGGTTTAATGAATAGCTTAGTTCCTTGCTAATTGTATTTTAAATGTGAAGTTTACTGATCAACAAACAGTTTTCCTATGGTTATATGGGTAAGCCTCAGGTACCCACCGAGTTAAACCTACTTAGCAACTAAAAGATTTGGTGTTAATTCGTTGTCAAGTCATCCCAAATAGACTAAGCAAGCAAATAAGCTAGCAGGGGTTTCATGAATATGAAGCCCGCTAGCTTTAATCGTTCCTTGATAAGTCTATTTGGGATGACGTGACTAAGGACGCAAGATCTTTTAGTTGTATTAGTCTGTTATATATTTATCAAACATACACTTTCGTAAACATATACTTAAAGATAAATGACAGTAATGGGAAACGCCCAACACACACACAAAAAAGAAAAATACACTCTTATTAACAACCACGTGAAAGAATATATTGGTTTCTAATATGGGATTATACAAATTTGGCCAAGAAACCGCCTACTAATTGATATATTTACCAAATAAGAAAACGATCAATGCATTGATCAATATCGCCGACGGTTGCATTTTGATATGCACCCTCGTGCGCTGCGTGCAAAATATATGGCAAATGCTGCCCACGTGGTTTCGTATGCGAACGGAGCGTATAGATGTGGCCGGCGTAGACGGGCCAAACTGGCGGTGAATTAAGGTCCAATGTCAGCAGCATGCATACAGGTTTAAACTGATATATCTGCATTAAACGATACTAAGGTTTGGATTTTTCCACACAAGCCCTTTTTTTATACTATTTCAACAATACTGATCAATTAGTTTAGCCAATAATGATACTTTCGGTAACTTTCCGAATACTGTTATTTGGCTTTAACACGTTGCTGATAATCTCTTTCCCACGTAAGCGTTATAGGGCTTTAAGTTGCCCACTTACGTTATGTTTTTTATAATGCTTGAATAATTTTGCATCGATGTTTAATATTAAAGAATGAAAGCCTGTGCGTAGTCTCCAAGAACACATTCTACTTTAACCTTTCTCGAGATTAGGTGATTATCTCCTCACGTATCCTCTCATTACAGACGCTGATTTCCCATAGTTATTATTATCATGCAAGGGCCCCGTTGCAGAAAGAGATACAATCGATTGTAAGTATTAATAATTGTAAGACAGATCATGTGTTCTACAGTAGATGCGCGAATCTCATTGGTTGAAACGCGCAAAGTTTCTGACTTACAATCGATTGTTTCTCTTTCTGCAACGAGACTATGCAGATATATGGCAGGTTTGTATGATATGTATGTAGTGTATCATGTCGTGTAAATCTTCACCAATTGCACTGAAGCACTAAAATAAGAGATTTTCGCGCACACAGCTGCACGTCGCCATTTTGAACTAGGCTAGTTTGCGCGCACTGCATAACACTGAGCTAACGTGTATTACGCAATTACGCACCGTGCGCAACGCGTACGCAAGATGGCGCCGCGCATCTGATTTGACGAATCTGAACTACCTTTAAAGGTTATAATTAAAACGTTAAAGGGACTTAGTAACATTGTCCAAATCCTCAAAATCTAATTGGAATTCTAACGGTTCCCTCATACCTTGTTGTATCCGTATTAACAATGAAAGCATAGGACAGGTTTCGTTTTTTTTTCTTCAAATTTCCCTTTCGTTAAATAGATATATACGATTGAAGTTTTCATATGTAAAATTATCCACTGGACCGCGAAAACCGTGTACAAAGTGAGTGAAATGAGTTAGTGAATATCACTTTGCATCTTTGCTCATTACTCGGCCATATAACGTCCATTTATCATGAAGTTTTCACACAACACCCAGTGGACATATCAGATAACAACAATATACATTGTATCAACCATTCGTCACTTTTTGCACAAGTCAACAAAGTTAAGTACCATAATGAAGTCGATGAAGCCTGTTTACGAGTCCAATAATTCCCTAAAGACGTATGAATCGTGTGACGTGTTGAATCACCTACTACTATTTCCATTTTTCAATGAATAATAATTTCAATTGACTGAAGAAACAGTTATATTTTTACTGTATAAATAACCCGTTGGGCAAGGATTGCGGTGGTCATATCCATCATCGGTATAAGTACTTGTCATCTACTTTACACCAACTTTGAAAAGATAGTTATTTTACTATATATCAAATTGAAACATAATTGATTTCGCCATTTGCTGCACTACAGCTATTTGTTTGTTTATACGTTACAATTTGTAACAATGCTTTTTCTTATTGTTTTATCATGCATTAAACAACTTTGTAGTACCGGTACACCTACAGAAGTTGTTTTATTGCGTGTACACTGATACAATAAATGGTTGTGCATTTACTTTATTTCTTATACGATTCGTTGTAAAGAGTGATGTATGACCATGTCGACGTTAGCGTTAAAGTGATCCGTTAACGTAATAGGATATTTCCAAAAGTGATATTTGGGACATAAATCATAACAATACCGCTGTAAGATTCTTCTGATGTGATGTGAGATATTTTCATTAAAAAAGGTGTTCACCTACAATGAAAACAGTGAACAATTATGTCAGATTTCATCACCAACTGACTAATGCATATTTTTTAATTTGATTTGAATTTATGTCCATATTTTACAAATTTGTTCAACAAGTAAATATACAAACAAACATTTTGTTGATACATAAACAAAATGCAATATAAAATACACAGAATACACAATAAATATTACATAATCAATCATTTTGTTTGTAATTAACATAACGTGAAATATGGGGAAACCAAAAAGAAGCAAAGGTTGTAAAACATTTTGTTCCCTGGGGTAATTGTGTCTTGTCAAAATTGAAAGAAAAAAAGAAAAAATAAAATAAAATAAAAGAACAAAATAAAGAAGAGAAGGTGCCATGCCAAAACAAAACCGCTTTAAACCGCTTTAGACAAGAATCGACTATTACTACGATCGAAAGGCATCCCTGGAACGTTTTTTATGTAATAAACATATTTCTATAATAATTATAATAATGACATGGGTTCGATTTTGGCTTCGAATGTCTCACTAATATTTAGGGAGACATTCGAAACACGAATCGAACCCATGTCATCAGTATGGTACCATTTAAGCCGAACAACAGGGTGTAAGAGCAATGCAGAAGCTCCAAGTGAATTTGGTTGAATTTTACAAAGTTAATAGAACACTTTAATGATGGTGAATTAATAAGGACAGTTTTGTATGACTTGCAGAGTCATTCAGAATCGATATCGGTAAACTGTTATCGATCGTGTGAACCTCTTTGCAATCGATATCAAACATCGCTTCTAACCCTAATGACATTCATCTGAACGAGGATCATAACACAACAACAATAACAATTACACATACCGTATTACTATTGATATGATGATGTTGTTGTTGATGACGATGATGGTAGTATTAATGCTTATAATAATATTAATAATTATGAAAATAATAATAATAATAGTACTACTAATTCTACTACTACTTCTACTACTACTACTACTACTACTACTACTACTACTACTACTACTACTACTACTACTACTACTACTACTACTTCTACTACTACTACTACTACTACTACTACTACTACTACTACTACTACTACTACTACTACTACTACTACTACTACTACTACTACTACTACTACTACTACTACTACTATATACTACTACCACTACTACTACCACTTCCACTTCCACTACCACTACTACTACTACTAGAACTTCTACTTCTAATAATAATAATATTAATATACCTATCATAAGTAGCATACAACTGTTATTTAAATGATTAATCGTAATAACGATTTGACCATAAATAAACAAGAGGCATACTATGTCGTCATAATGAAGCTATTTATACATTTCTAACAAGCAAAATATCAATCAGTATAAAAGTATTGATTAAAAAGCGTTTCAGGTGGATTCCATACTCACATAATATATCGTTCCCCTTTTGGCTATTACTCTAACTGTATGACCACCATTGAGATCAACGGAAAATCGAGAAGGTTCGTACCCTTTACCACCAATGCGTCCACTGGACGCAACACAGAGATACCAAACAGAGGATGAAGAATAGACTTCCATCGGACTGAGTAATGGATGTGTAATTCAATAAAAGAGTGGAAGACATCAAATAATAACCATGACGTTTGTAAACCGTGTTCTGAATTACTATGACGAACTCTGGTCTTTTATTTGGTACTATAGTATAGTGGGGGAAAAGGGAGGACTCTTGTTTTTATGACATCAACTGACTTTGACTGACATCATTGGTAGTAGATGGGTAGAAAGAGGGAAGAAAGATCACCCAAATGTCAAGCGATCAATATTCTATTTCGATTGCATTGTTACAAAATGTTGAGTAAAAAAAACAATAATGTAATATAGGCATGATATGGTTATTAATTTGATTCCAATATTTTGTATATAATTCGTAATATTGTACAGGAGTTCTTTCTGAATCAGTTTAGTGGTAGATGTCTTTGTATTTATTGAATTATATAACTATAATCCTACAATTGTGCATATTTTAGTGTGACTCGAAATACATTTCGATAGGTTGATGACTATGTAAAAGTGATCCATTAACTTTGTAAAATTCAACCCCAAAATATCTCCGAGCTTTTACATTTATCTTGTACGTTGTCGTTGGGCTTATTGTAAAAAAATGAAATGGGTTTATTATATTTTTCAAATGTCTCCCTAATTGTGGAGACATACTTATCATTGGATTGAAAAAGCGTTCCGGAACGTTTTTCGATTTTGAGTCAAATCAATGGGCAGTAGGTGATATAATTTGACATAAATGTTCTCTTCTTTCACTGGGTATGCTGGGTGACTATAGTTATTTTCATATTGAACTATTCAAGGGCTCGCATGTCTCCGGGCAACAGTAAAGTATTTTACTTTTGTGAGCCCTGGTCCACTTGTAACTATCCCCCTTTTCTCCCTTTCATTCACTTTCTTCTTTCATTATTGATTTTGTATTGTTTGTATTTTGCATTTTGTAACTCATGTATTATCTGTAACTGTTTTGAATTTTGGCCGAATAAATGATAATAATAATAATAATAATAATAATTCACACAATTCAGAAGAATCTTCCGAGGATATTATTCCTGAAAACCCTATGAAGTTGATAAATCACTTTAACGCCTTTTCGCAATAATTATAATTAATTGAGAGGGAGAGTGAGAGAAGGTGATGAGAGAAAGTTAATTCAACAAAACTGTTATATTTTTTACTGACTGTTTTACCCCTGCATTTTATTTTTAAAAAACTTTAAAAAAACGTTCGTATCGTAAACAATTTCAAGTACGATAATAGCGATGGGTCAGTAAAATTATATATAGCCTTAACATTATAATCAGTTGTGTTGAGAGTAATGAGAATGAACATAAATAAATATGATGACCTTTGTCTCCACGGAGAGCTTTCTAAGTGCTCTAAAAGGAGACAGCATATTATGCTCTTAAAGGGTACCACCGCCCAAAAATAATATTCTTATAACTGAAAGGTAACATCTTTAGTAGTCCATTCCATCAACAAGTTCAGAAAAATATGTTTCCAGAAAAAGAAAAAAAATGGAAAACGCATCACCATTCTAAAGCATGCGTTCATGGGTCTGCATTTACGAAGACTACCTTTGTGCAGAGCGAACGAATCGTCCGGATTATATTGTCTCCAAACGTACGCGTGAATAGAATTGGCGCACTCGCAAATGTTTGGCGCGTATATACGGAACCACGAAATAATAGTGGTTCCGTACAACCCTTTGCAAAATGTTGGGTATCTATTTGATATCACAAAACGGTACCAAAACATAATAACTATGTGTTGTTCTTTGCCTGGTGGTCCCCTTTAATTCTCGTGAACTTTACGAGATTTAAATGGATTTTGGTCATAGGTACATAAACACGACGTCATATTTATCAAGCTTATAACTGTCGGGTCACAGTAAATTGAATTCAATTTTTCCAACTTAAGTGATAATACGTTTTGTATTTCTTTAAGAGTCGAATTACTCTATCGCCCCCAGAGGGATTTGTTAATTTAAATAGATACGAGGACCTTGTATCTATCTTTATATCAGGAATCTGATAAACTTTACAAAATGGCATATTTATGGAAAATAAGGATAAACAACAACTGCTTCGTCTTATAGCTTACAGGCACTCTTTCTGCAGGTGGGTGAACTCATTTGCCAACATAACGTCTTGTCATCAACAAGAAACCGCGAATTTCGCCCTAAAAAGAGCTGCTTTATTACTAAAATATACTGATTTTCGTCAAAAATTATGTATTAATGTATTTATTTATTCTCCACTAATCATGCTAATGGGATGGATTTCCCTTGTCAGCTATAAGCTGTTTTCAAAGGGGTAGAGACGGCTTGAAATAAAGGCTGACATGCAAAATGACTATTATAGGTAAGATTGTATTGACGTTTGATTTAATGAATCAATTATTTATACAAATTAGCAAAATCTTTTAATACTAATATCAGGGAAGACGGCGGGAAAATTACACAATAGGACGCGGGATAAATCAAAGAGTGTACATTGACGTGTGTTTTAAGAAACATACTGTTTATTTAAGCCTAAGTTTTATAATACCACTAATTCAGGTAACGGCAGTGGGATTTTAGGACGAGCGGACGACGTGGATTATGGTTTGAAAATGTAATCAGTTTAAAATAAAGACTCGCGATGGATGCGTCGATTCAAAATATTAAAACTTAATAACCGACAATAACAACAACAAAACCAACGCTTCATGTAGTCACGTAATGCACACTGACGGTGACAATTAACATGATAAATGGTTGTTAGTAAGAACGGGTAATTATTGTTGCCCAAAATAGTAAAAGCAAAAGTTGTATAGATACCGCTAGATCAAAAGAGATAGGCCCGATTTTCGTATAACCATCAACATTACAATGGATATCTGTTTCGGAAGTTACGACTAGTTTGGCGTCGCTTGGTGAGGTCACGTGAATGCAAGCTGACTGCCAATCACATAAGACCGGGGAAGTATTTCCGCCGACAATGTGGGAGCAAATTTTTGTTTAGGACGTTTAGGGAAAACATATAATATAATACGTTTTACACTGTTTGAATGGTTTCAAATCTATAATCCGCGTAGCGTGGAGTCGCACAGTGACGTCACGACGGTCACGTGATGGCAACTGACTGCCAATCAATGGTGCTTAATGACACATCGGACTCGGGGAGTCTAAAGGTCATTTGTCCTCATGAACCCACTGCATGCGGGAACCTGGTGGATCCTGTATGATTAACGCTATGGGATCGCAACATGTGTTAGGGAAGGGGTCAACCCACTGCCTATGGGAACCTGGTGGATCCTTCATTTACTCTCTGGTGATCGCAAAATGTGTTAGGGAACAGGTTAACCCATTTGCATTGGGGAACCTGGTGTATCCTGTATTAACGCTGTGGGGATAGTCACATATATAAGTAGGGAACGTGTTACCTCTGAGCATGTTGGATGTATTCAGCTAGCTCAGTCACTGAACCCTATTTATAGTTCGGGTGCGAAATTTCACCCCTGGCGCCGCGGCAGTGAGAGTTGCTTTGAGTCCTTCACTATCCCGTCTACCGTCACCCAAGGGGAAACCCCGCACCAAAATAAGGTCACAGTACCGAGGATAAATTGATGACGAAATCAATAATGAAATTAATGACAACAAGTGGCGACATAGTATATCTACTGACTACTGGGACCTATTTTTGATACACAAAATGCTCTTGACTATACTGTAGTCAATCCGGCGGAAGTTGGTCTTCTTATATATTATATATTTCCGATTAAGTGTACATGAAGCAGAGGTCATAATCTCATTCTTGTTCTATTTTACCACCCAAAATATGAAGAAGGAATTAGAGATAATATCGCGTAAGAAAGTTTGTTTAACTTGTTATTGAAAGACTAGAAATGTTGGCACAGTGCATGATACAAATCATAAATAAAGTGACAGCACCGCTAAATTAATCTTGGGAATGCGTGAGGACGTAGAGGGCGGTCCAGACATTTGTAACTACTAGGCTAGATTCTGCGCACTAAATGAGTTGTTGTTGTTATTCATTACGCTCCGTTGAGGATTATCTTACTCACTTCTGTTGTAAACATTTTATTGTAAATATGTTATAATGTTGCATTGTGATTAGTTATAGTTTTCAATAAAAATTGAACGCTATGTTTTAGGACGCCATCGGCAAGGAAAACAGACGGGATATAATATTTCTTTCTACATGTTGCGCGGTCTTCAAAACAAGAAAGTCGGTAATCATTATCAATTTATATAAATTGTGGATCACATAAACGAAATTTTGTTTGCATTTGCTAATAAATGGAGAGAGAAATCAGCCGGCAAAAACTGTTTTTGCGTTGGATAGTGCAGCAAGCGGAAGACGATAATCTCCGCACAATGCTATGTACACTATTATGTACACCTATAAGTGCGTGCTAGCCAGGCCAAGCAAGGCTCGGTGAAATTATTGATCAATAAATATCATCATTACACATGAATAACACATTCTATCAAACCGGTTCTTGTTCTATGAAATAGTACATATTATGCTATTAACCTTTGATGTGGTGAATACAAAAACGATGGGCTTATTTTTATCCTGATCCAGATTTTAAAAACGTAAACAAATAATTCGCATTCAATTGCACGTGTGGCTCCTTTGATTCTCACGATCGATGGAATATCAAAATACCCGGAAGTAACTACGCGCATGCGCAGATTGTAACTACGAACTGGCTTATTTAGATTAAAGGGGTGAGAATGAGCATCCATAGACGTTAATGCAAATTAATCGAATAAAGCGCGTCGAATTCCAGTAAACAGGGACAAAGAAGTAAATTTGACCTGTGATGCTGTGTCCGTAGAAAACCATTCTCGGTCTTCCTTTTCCTCACCTTCGCCTAGTTTCCTCTCGCTGCTAGAACTTTTGACCCTTTCATATATATTTTCACCATCGTGATCATGGTCGGGATAAATTATAGTCTCACTTCCCTTCTCTTACCCTCTCCTCCTCCTCCTCCTCTTTCTTCTCCTCCTCCTCCTCCATTATTTTCTTCTTCTTCTTCTTCTTCTTCCTCTTCTTCTTCTTCTTCTTCTTCTTCTTCTTCTTCTTCTTCTTCTTCTTCTTCTTCTTCTTCTTCTTCTTCTTCTTCTTCTTCTTCTTCTTCTTCTTCTTCTTCTTCTTCTTCTTCTTCTTCTTCTTCTTCTTCTTCTTCTTCTTCTTCTTCTTCTTCTTCTTCTTCTTCTTCTTCTTCTTCTTCTTCTTCTTCTTCTTCTTCCCCTTCTTCTCTTTCTTATTATACTATAATATCATATCAAATAATTTGCCGTAACGGTGATTTATATTGCACAATAAAATACTATTTTAAAATGTATCATTTATACGATTTTACTTTACTTGACAAGTAAAACACGTATTATTATTTTAGTTCTTCTTCTCATTTATTTAATCTCAATATCTTGTATCCTCCTTTTACTCTTGAATTGTCTTTGCTATGTTTACCATCAAGTTAAATATGCTTATATCGTGTCGGTCACAGGGTGGTATCATTTCACAATTTATAATAACAGGTTATATGAAATTAGTCAACAGATGGCGACAAACATAAAATAATAACATCCATGATAAACGTTCACGGAGTCAATACAGTAAACGAAATGTATAATAATGAATTATTGTAATGTATTATGTTTATAAGTTATATGTGTTTGCCCTGGTTTGGCTTGCTCGCCATTTTTAAATTCACATTGACATTATTTTCATCTTGATTTGGTGTGTGTACCTTATGGGACTCTTGGTTGTTGCTTTTGCGCGTTAGGCACAATTAATTGCTATTAAGATGATTTATTTTCATGTGTTAAAATTAGGAAATTTGTGGTAGTATCTAAGCAGCCTTATAAATCCACTCAGTTTAAATGTTGTTAATTGATTACATAATGTATTCCTTACATGTATGTAAATAATATGGTTGATAATTATATTTAGAAATATTACGGTAATCCGTTTAGTCCAGAGTCCAATGTTTCGTAACTATAGTAATGCATAACAAATAACTAATATTATAGCACAAATATCAAAATATAACGCCCAAATCGTCATTAGGGATTATTTTCCTAATTATATGGATTTCATGGTAGCACGACCATGGTGATTAAGTGCAATGAGTGAACAATAGGCCACTGATTTGTTGTTTGTATTTATTGATTTGTTTTAACAAAAACAGGGCAAATCAATCATTAATCATGGATTGCTTGATTGCTTCGTATACAAAGTTACTCCAGTCTAAACTATTGGTGTTACACATTTTCTACATCGAATAGTTTTAACCCGTTGGCTATTGCAATCTCTAATACTAAATACATGTTAAAACACGTTCCGTATTCATCTACATACTTATTTACATATAAGTAACAATTTAAGCATCTGACTTAGTATGTGGCTTAAGTAAATTACTTGGCCAAAATTGGGATTAAATTAATTCAGCGACTAAAAAATCTAACCAAAATTTCTATACCGTAATGTTTTCAAATATAACATTTATATTTAGTTTAACTGAATTAAAAGTCTAAACTCAATTTTAATAGGATATAATAAGTAAGGTTCTCAGCCTAACTAAATGCTAGGTAAATTTCTTACTAAATATAAGTATTGAATGGATACCAGCCAATTTAAGTTGACATTAAACCATGATTAAACAAAGTCTCTGTCCAGAAATTTCTCGAAGGATCCGTTTAGATTTCATGGAATACTTTAATATCGCAATTTAATCAGTAAACACCCTAGTAAATGTTTGACACACCAATGCCATAATTATACAGTCAAGTGGTAACTTGGGTGAAGGAAAAAAGGAAGTAAATTCCCATATTATAGTCTTGATAACTGTTACCGAGTTTACTTAATATTTTCTAGACCAGAAAGTTCTTGGATGTATACTAAACAAACTATGTAGTACATTATTTGATACCAATAACAAATAATGACATATTATACAAATGTAAACTGTACCTTTATACTTTAAAATACACTGTCATGCATTTTGTCTCTATCATGGATGTCTTGTAATGATAGGTATAATAATCACCTTGTGTTTTCTATTTGTATGAGATAAACAATTAATATATTATTACATTATCGAATATCAAATTAATTTCGATAGTTAGTATACACTTTTAAAAAAAAACACAATTTGAAGTAAACATTCTACAAAATAACCCGTTTTGGCCCATATCTACTAACTGTTTTGGTTGGCCAGTTTGCATAAACAAATACCACAGTCAGTTTAAAAACAAATTATCTTCTGACATATTCAGCGATGAATATATATATGAACAATATGTTCAACAAATAATTTCAAGTAAACACTCCAAATAAAAAAAAAATAAAAAAAAACACGCTTTTGACCCAGTTATTCTATTTTTTCCTCTGGACAGGCATGCGAGCGGGCTAAGTGATTCTTTCCTATTGAGTCATCAAAACAGTAAAGTAGGCTACACGATGAATTCCCCAACGTATTTATTTTTTTCTATCAATAATCCACGAAAATTGAAGCAAACACCTATACCGGTATATGAGGAGAAACGAATTGTGAGTCGCCACGGGCTGCAATCAACTGCTCGGGGAATAGCCTTCCTGGAAGTAACATAGATCGGTGTGAAATCTTAGAGCGCGTTTATATAGAGGTTATATATAGGAGGTTTGTACAAACCATGGTTTTAAACCATGGTTTGCATCTATGGAGTGCCATTTGTAAACTGATGGAGAAAGAATGTAAACTCCTTACTTGTTAACAATGTTGATGGTACACATTTACTAAATGCACCAAATAAATATTCGTCTTCTCAGATGGTGAAATGTGCTGGTTAGCAAGCACTAACAGTCATATCGTTAGAAATTATAAATTGTTTGACTTGTCTATACGGGCAGCACTCCATACATGTAGTCCATGGTTTAAAACATGGTTTGTACAAACCTCCTTTGTGAATCCAGGCCGATAAGTTTAGAAACAGCGTTATGAAAGTTAACGCGTTTACATCGTATTTCTTTAAACTTGATGATACGTATCATGAAACCCGTTTAGAAACCATTCGACTTATTCAACTTAGAAATTGGCGTTATGAAACGCGTTTAAATCGTTTTTTATTTAACTTGATGATACGTATCATGAAACCCGTTTAGAAACAATGCAAGCTATAATTGTATATATAGACTTATTCAACTTAGAAATTGGCGTTATGAAACGCGTTTAAATCGTTTTTTAGATTTTATTTAACTTGATGATACGTATCATTAAACCCGTTTAGAAACCATGCAAGCGTTTATAAAGACTTGTTCCGCTCACAGTCGCCATTACGAATAGCGTTTCAATCGTTTTTCTTTAACTTGATGGTACATGTAAGTAACATAAAACCCGTTTAGAAACCAAGCAATGTATTAATATATAGACTTGTTTAACTTAGAAATCGCTTTTAAACGCTTTTAAATCGTATTTATTTAACTTGATGATACGTACACTGGTACATGTATACCTGAAACCCATTTGGAAACCATATAAACGTCGTTTCTGTCTGTGTGCTATAGAGGAGTATATTCTAAACGCACCCATAGGCTAGGGTATTATTTAGTGGAGACGTAATGGATTGGTGTGAAATTGTCGTCAATCCCGGCCGAATTAGGCTTCTTTTGTACCCTAAATACATAATTACTGGAATTTGTTCGGTGCATGCCTGACAGAGCGCAGTAGGTCATTTTCCGTCAATTGTTACATATTCTGTACAATTGTTATTATCTACATGTGTGCACTTCCATTTACGGTTTGGATAATTACATTTCTTTTAGGTAAGGATTTACTATTTCATGAATGAATGATACATTAGTATGATTATTTATAGTTGCTATACATTCTGGTAAGTTGTGTATACTTTAAACAATGATAATCATTATGTATGGAACTGAATGAATGAATGAATAACTTTATTACCAATAAGATAACAATATAACAATCATACATGAATATAAGAAATGTTGACAGACAAACAAACTGGTAAAAGGACCCTAGAGAAATAGCAACTTTTGCTAGTGGGGCGTAGGACCCTATGTACATGAATAGACGATATGCTTACATTTGACTAAGGCAAGATTAAATAACATTCTACACTATTTTCTACACTAAGTATTTACAATAGTTGTATTTGATTAAGAAATACAAATACAATAAGGTATTACTATTATTTTGATCATTATAATATATAACTTATTATAATAATGTGAATGTTTACACTTTTAAACATCAAATTGTATCAAATTGATCTTCCATACATGTACATGTTTATACCACAAGACTTAACGAGAATCTTCCCATTTAAACGTGATATGAATTCCCATCCCCCATACATCAATACAGCTAACGCAATTATTTTCGAATATATCATATTCAGGAACATACTGGTTATGCTTAGCTGTAATTAGAACTCGAAACAAGATATCCATATTCAACCACAATGCAAGATAGACGGCAATTTACGACTATCGAATCGGATGTAATCATTGCCGACCGTTCTTATCTTTAAAAACGTTATCTTTAAAAATTATGATTAAAAACCCCAAACACGGACATGTAGCCACAGCATAAAAAAACATCACCTTATCAACAATCATCACATCAAACACCAAATGACGATCAATATACAAGTCATGTATGTCCATTCAGAAGCAGTATTAATACTGTCAATATTTGACGATAGCTACTAGAACGCAATGGCGTAGCTTGTTATGAGGGTGGGGGGGGGGGGGGTGGGGGGGGGGGGGGCAGGAGTGAGGTGCCCCCGTGTGATCAGAGTTGCCCCATTAGACCAGTACGCTTATATACTTATAATTAGTCAAATGACATGCATTTGGTATTCACACAGGTTGTTCCTGGCAACCTGGAACATTGTGTGAGTTTGTCCCGACATAGCAACAGTCACTGTATGCAAGATGGATTTGTAATTTGAAGTATTGATATTTGTTTGTATTATAACTATTTGAAGAGCTTGTATCAACGCCATAGGCCACGTATACGAGCATATATTTGAATGTGTTAGAGAATTGACATATTTGTTTCGTTTCAAATTACATATGTAATACATATCACCATTTTAAAAGGGATTTGGTGTGGTAAATCAGACGCGCGGTGCCATCTTACACACATTGTTGCGCACGGTGCGTAATACCCACTGGCTGAGTGCTATGTAGTGCCGACACACTACTCTAGCCTAGTTAAGAATGTTCCAACCGTTGTATAGCATTTTGAACAGTGCTCTCTACATCCCAACGCATGTCAACCTTTAATTAACTTTTGATACAGACTGACAATCGTAAGAATCGGTATTCGAATCACCCCCATATGAACCTCCCCCTTACTGGTTTGGATGTACCCTGCCTGGCGTCGCCCCTACCATCGCAGAATGTCATCTAAATTTGGAAGGAGCATATCGCATGATGTATTTGCCAACTCTGTTATTTATAGCCGCAGCGAGAGTTCAAAGATTGTTTAAAGGAATTAGGATCGTTTGATATAATGTGTTACGACGAGAGTATTGCTATTACATACATGACGAGCTTAGTTCAAAAAGGCGCTAAATCGATTGTCTATGAAATTTGAGTTAGCTATATAAGTGCAGTTATAATAACTGCGCGTATAGCTAGTTTTAAAGTAACATTTTGGGATAAATTATATTGATAGAAAATTAACTATGGAGCATCTAGTCTTCCTTTTCATACACCCTACAAAATAAAGGTTCAAAGTTGCACCCTTAGTGAAGTTAGTGGTGCAGAAAGCCGATACAGTAACAGCACCCTTGAGGGTGCTATTCTGCACCCCAAAATGGGGTTTGCACCCTACCGGCTGTACAGATGAACCCTTAGCATCTTTGGGTGCATATTTGCACCCCATAGCGTGCAGACCCCGCTCTGGGGTGCAAAATTGCACCGTTTATGATGCTGCTATTGTCGCAACTTTAGGGTAGAAAGGATGTACTCTTATTTCTTATTGTTCATATAGGCATGGTTATCAGAGTACTTTCATTATAGTTGGGCATAAATACCCTTTTCCGAATGTAATAGAGTGGAAGAAGCGCCGTTTTGAATTAAGCTCTTAATAAACGAAAATTAAGAGGTAAACTAATATGTTCCTTTTCAATTTCTCTCCACAATTCGCTCCAAATCAGTTCTTATTAGTGGAGTAATTCAGTAGCTTCATATTGTCTTCCCTCATTTATAGTGCCAATGCCAATGGTGTACATGAATATTATCATAATGTACTAGTATTTATGATTTTATACATAGCTAATTATGTACGCATACAGATAGAAGCACCAGCAATGTCCAGGCTTTGCAATGACTTTGCACAAAAAAAAGAAGAAGACTATTTTGTGTATGAAATACATTTTCGTGATAATATAGGTTTTGTTCCAATTACGGGAATAAAATATGCACAATGTACACAAGTAAATGCATTTCAACTCAGTCATAGCTTTAAGAAACATGATGAAAATTTCTCTAAAATGATTATATCTTTAATGTCGTTATTTCGATGTTTTTAAAATTTATTTTAAAGTTGTATTATTTATGAAATTATAATTATGTTATGTGTATAGGTCTATATAAATATAAGACGATATTTTAGCAATATTTTGCTCATTGTTATTAGAGTTGTCTTTACCATTATCAAATCAATCTGTAATAATATTCCATCCATGCATGGCCTGTAAACATGTAATGAGAGCAGGTACTAATATAATTAGGTATCATTAAACAGCAATTTGTACAACTCCCTTTACTCAATTTGCATAACTTACTCAATTAGAAAATCAACACAATGCATTATGCATTTATTAACCGACAAAGATAGGTAAGCAATAGTTTTTTCTCCAATCAAAATTAAATAACAAAAATATCAGCGGCGTTCCGACTTCTCCGTGCAGTGAAATGAATCATTAAAAAATTGTAAGATCACAAACTATAATAAACCAAACACCGATGTGTTATATACATTATATACCAATGTTATTATTATGCACATAAGTTGAGCGCTATGCATTCATGCACACAAATGCTTGTGACGCTGTATTATCACAAAATAAATACTTCTTGCATTCGTTAAAAACGGATTAAAAACGGATTAAAAGCGGATTAGACCCTCGGGAAAGGTATACAGTAACACTGTTAAGCCTTACAATGCTGAACTGCCGATTGTGTGTATATATATTAAGAAGAAACATATATGTTGTATGAGTTATTTTATGACATTGAAATATCTTCTATGTACTATGATAAGTAGGTAGTTGTTATTGTATGTTTCTTTAATCAAAGTAGCTGAATTATATGACTGGCTTGATTGCATTATTGTATTCTTGATACCCTGTCTCTTGTTATTTTCAAACGTTCTTTTTGTTCAACTTTTGCTTGTCATTTCGACAGTATACCTGGCATGCCGGGGTTTATCTTTTGTTTTACATCTTTAATATGTGTTGGCACTCAAAATAAAGATGATAATTATATACATATATATATTTGTATGTGAATATATGATATGAATTGAAGTAGTCATTCAAATTAAATCGCTGTTTATGAATAGTACAACCCTTTTCTACGACGCTATACCAAGGACATAGTTAGCATTATGATTTTCAGGGCGCCATCACATTATGGTTATGTAAACTGTCGATTGTGCTTAATATTATATTTATAACGAGCGCACATCTTTCAGCCGACACTCGTGGCTCACAATTATCATTATTACGGTACCCCTGGTCATCTAGGCACATTACCATGATTACAAACCTGCGCAATTATCTTGAATGTGCACTTTCTCAACAACATTAGATACAGATATTATCGAAGGGGGGTGCACTGAACACGAAATGACAACTTATAATTCCAAGACGGTCTACTACTTAAAATAAGTGCTACTTAGGACTTACCTAGATTACTCTTATCTCTTTAGATTGATTCCTCAGCTTCAATGGAAAGTAAATACTTTTCCGGATTATTCCGTTTATCAAATCACTGAACCACACAGTACGGTAAAAAGTAGCGCAGTATAGTCTGGCGATAGACAACATGCAATAATATAGAAAGAGATGATGTTACAGGCCTTTTGTGGTGTTTGTACGATGGTAATGGTAATATAGTTCCGTTGGCACGTCCCAAGGACCTCGTTTAGTTAAATAAATACATGGAGACCTCAAGACATAATGTTGCCCTTCAGAACCTTCAGTTGGGTCCGAGTGTATTTAATACTTATAACGGATACCTCGTTTTGTTGAATAAATACACGTATGCATATAGAGCAAATGTTGCCGTTCATCAGGCTCTTAGTGTAGTAAATAATTATAACGGATACCTCGTGTTGATGAAGACATTCACGTAGTAGATGCCTAAACAAATTGTTGAACTTCAGCACGTCCAACTGGGTCTGAGTGTAGACTCTGTAGATATTATATCGGATACCTTAAACACGAAGGTTATTCTTTCTGATAGTTTCTTAGATTTCGTATGCATAAGTGTGCAAGTCAAGCAAAATCATGGTTCCTCCTCCAATCGATGTCGAAACATTATTATTCACCGAAAATATTGATATAATATTGCGCTTTCACTGACAGAGGAAGTATATCAGATGCCTTGGAAGACTAAGAGTAAGAGTTTCATAGATTTTCTCCAACCGAGTAAGATATCGTATGTATACGAATAAAAGAGCTTTCTTTCTCCAATCTTGTTATATATTGTGTACGCTGATACGAATATGTGCTTCTTTCTCAATTAATTGTGACAAACATCATACTCATGTATAATTATTACGAACAGAATAATAATGAACCTTCCCCAGCTCAACGACAACGGCGACAATAATTGCGGTAATAACGAACAAAAGTTTCTCGGTAGTATTATTTCACAGCTAAATGCTTGTCGCCTTGATCACGTATTTGGACAAAACAAAATTAACGCATGTACATGTACCTGTAATATCGTTGTATTTAATGTTATTGTTCCTCTATGTTCTCCGTTTTCCGTTGGCAACCAGGGTTGTTCCAGAATAATGTATGATCCAAATAAAATAAGAAATAATGTAAAACGATATCCAGACCATAAAGTCGCAAATAATTTAAAGCTCACAAAATTTATAACAGAAAACAAAAACTCGCTCGTACTTTCACCCACTTTATGTCCACTCAAATACTTTAATAATCCGAATGCATCCTTTTAAAGTCTTCCTCAGCTCAACCGTTGTCTCTGGAAGTTTCCGACAATGAATAACCGTTATGTGCATCGGTATTTGTATCGCTCACCGTTGGTCTTTTTAATGCCAGGACAACGTGTGTAGGATTAAACCACCCGTTGTGTAAGTGGGCTTAATGGTAAATGATCCCGGGTCCATTTGGACATCCTATTCTCTCGCAACAATTGAGGTACTAGAATCATTCTAGTAACAAAGCGAGTATAGTCCAAGTAGGTGAGCTTAACGGCGCAGGCCCGATTGTTCCCCGGGAGCTACGGCGGCTAAATTGGCCAGTCCTTCGATACAGCGCACAATAGCCTCCCTGCAAATCCACCGCGCTGCACGTTCCCCGTGGACCAGCGTAACACAAACGTAATCGATCGCAACTTTCACGGTAATTAGCAACGATCGATCCTATCCGGGCGGCGGGTCGATGAAGACATACTTTCCTTTCTCTCGCTATTCAAAGCCGAAAGCTAACATTTTCACAGACTGAAAGGATGAGGTTGATTCAGGATTGCGGAAAAGAGGGGGACATCTTTCTCTCTCTCTCTCTGTCTCTCTTTGATGAGCCAATTTAGGACCTGCTTCGATTCAATTCTCAAGGCGACTGTATTGGACATTGAGTAGGTATATCAATACTGCGGTACGTGTGTTACTAGACGTCTACACACCGCCTATTTCCTCTGCCCCAGCGCACAAATTGCTCGAATATGATAGAGGGGAAAAAGTTGGACTAATAACAAAGGACTACTACAATCGTGGTACAATCACACAATGAGCCAGTTATAGGCGCTTTATAACAAGTTCGCAAAGTCAGTGTTATTCCTAAACACCTCTTCCCCTCGGTAGGCCGTCTGTATGGCTGGGTTTATTAAATAAATATAAATAATTGCGGTGAAATGTACTATTCAACGCGCTCAATAGAACAAACTATTTCAATATGACTTTTTCCACGACTACCATTGTTGCTGCATTCCACGATACTGTTTCACATTATATCGTCTGTTTAACATCGTGAGTACAAAATAGTGCTAGATTCACTCTATAGCAATGAACTTCAATTTCAAAAGTAAGCCAGAGTCAAATGATCAAACGTTGGCATATTTATGAAGATAAACTGTGCTCCAAGTTGATGCACGAAAAAGTGTCAAAATAATGAATCAGTTACACATTTTTCTCCAGAACGATATTGAAGATTGGAAAGCATATAGACACAATCAATTATCAAATTGATGTTTACTCTGATTTGAACATTAATTTGATGAATATAATTTTATAGTGAAGGGACATGAAAATCAATACTGACAATCAATGATCTTAGTATGATGATGGCACAATTATAATGCTGTCATGATAAATATAAGAGTGCAATTATGTTCTAAATTTATATATCATTGCATTGCCGTTTAACAGAACCACGTCCCTTGTCATGAGTGGATATTAGAAAGGTACACACAAATGCATATAAATGTCCATTTTGATATAACAGAGGAGACTTGCGTATGGAAAATGACATATTAGTGTGTGGTATATCAATTTACAGATTGTGTCCCTAATTAGTCACGGGCAACTAATGAACCGCTTTGTTTTCTCAAGCTCTCTATCGATTAGAAGCCGTGTTTGGGGTCTTAATTGATCCCTTGCGGAGCCTACGAGGTCCGTCTGTACGTCCGTTACACAAAACGTTACAGTCGTCATCGAATAGCGCGTTGCCCGTCGAATACCCGATCTACATTGGACTTTGTACAAGAAACCAACCGTCTGATCAGCATGATCAAGTGAAACTTTGTATTCGTGCAAAGGGGTCCGATCTCGGAGCCGCGTGACGTCATTAGAACTGACTGTGATGTCATCTGCGCTAAGTGGTAGATTGATCCAGTCATTAGTCTAGTGTAAATCGGGATATTCCTCGCGATTTGATTGGAAACACGTCTGCTCCGAGCACCTCTAACTTTTAGTATAAAGGTCACGACAAAAAATTAGTACTAATATTAGACAGTATTTCATGTAGCGCTTAAACATGTTAAAGGGGTAGTTCAGTTTTGGTTTAGAGGGCGCTTCAAGAATTTTTTTTTGTGAGATAATGAAAAACTAAGTGTAAAGTCTGACAAAAAGAAGACAATTGTAAAGACCGAATCAACTTTGTTTTATCAAATTCGGTTTAGTAACGGTTGAAATATCCATAAATATATATGATTGGAATAAATGTGGGGGACTATTAAACTTTTATTAAATAATTTAAGAAAATATTTATAAATCATACACATTTCTGAAGAAAACAAAATGCCAAAATGGTTTTCAAATATTGTTTTTGATGATCTCTTTATTGAATAATAATTTTTACCAAACATCACATTAACATACGTTAATTTTTTAAATGGTTCAAACTTGAGGTGCTGGAGGGCGCCCTCTTGTGTTAACATCTGCTTTTTGAGGGGAAACAGCCTTGTAACTTAGCCGCTTATATGGTTTTCTTCCATTCAAGCATCATTGAAGTATTACTGGTAGTTTTTAATGATAACTGACAAGTGTTTGTTACTAAAATTATGTTAAACCAAAACTGGACTGTCCCTTTAAAGGCGGTTCGGATTCGTAAATCAAGCGCGGTGCCAAATTGGGAACAGCAACTTTGAATAAAGTGCCTTGCTGGAGGACACGGTCACGTGCAGCAGCCATGTTGGGCTTCGAACCTTTGACCTTCACATTTAGAGACCGAAGCCCCTATTAAACAAATTACTGCGACATGGTGATTTTGATTTTTTTTTGTCCCATTCCGATTGTGTAAAATAGTACATGCTCAGTTTATAAATTGCCATGCGTGGGGAGTCGACACCCCGTCCTTACGGGTTCGCCATTTCAAACTAGGCCAATTCGTGCGCACTGCGTAACACTGATCCAATGTGTATTTCGCACTGCGCGCAAGGCGCTCGCACGATGGCACTGCGCAATATATTATTTGATAGCAAAATGAAATAAAAATTAGCTCGAGTTCATAATAAATAATTATGTCTTAAGGCAAAAAAGGGTAAATAAACATTAACCAAACAAATTATAATTTTTGTTTGCAATAACATCTAGATAACAAAATGAGTAATGAAAAAGACATGCTAAGTCATAAAAATCAAAAGCATAACAATGATTGTTCTTAGAGTTCAATAAACTCATTATACAAGTTAGTATGAATGGACGGTAAGTAACATTTGCACCTATACATGTACATGTATTTGGATTTGCACGTACCATATTGTGTATCTTTGTATGATACAATGATTATACCACAAATTAACTCGTTATTGCCGTGTTATTGTACTATCCTAAATAGTGGAATATATCTAACCCCATTGTCCCGAACAAGGGGGTTAAATAATTGAAAGAGGAACTAATAAATGAACTCGCTCTCGGGGGCGGGTGCATTCTATCAAGAGAAAAGACAGTCAGAATTTATAATTTCCCACGTAAGAAAGTAAGTATGAAATATGCACGTAATCACAACAAAAATTGCACGTATAGTTTTGAATGTGGGATGGCCTAGAGACGAGTTGGACTGCATGTTATACAAAGTATAGATAGTACACGTGTAGTTTACTATAGACCGCGGTTTATGTCAGTAATAATAATTCTACATTATACCGCGCACACATTATTATGTCCATTCGGACACTCGGGGCGAATGCACAAACTTAGGATAAGCTGACGGTATGTGCCAATTAAGAACTTACTATAAATAATTACATGTATAATTGTCCATAAACAAGACCATGTATACAAGAACCACTTGCTGTTTGACTTTACTCATGATAATACATTTTACATGTATATTTTATTTAATAATCAGGTCTCTTTATCGCATACAACACTATTTAGTAGATTCGATGAGTAAAATTTAATTAAGCCTTTACATTCATGCAGTGTATACCTATATTATAGCCCCTCTTATCTTAGGCCAACATTATGTTACTCATTGATTGTTTTATTTGAATGTCTTATTACATGGATAACCGTACTTGCACAATCAATTCATCGCGTGAAATTGGTTCCTCTAGATTGTTATCTTATGAAATTACGCGACATTATATTATTTGCATACTTTAATGTCACCTCCGTATCAATTTTGCCCCGAAATAACGCGACATTATTTACACATTTCAATGTCAACTCCCTATGAACTTTGCCACTTCTCGCGTGCCATACTCCGCCTACGCTATACCAACATGGCTTAGAACAAGAAGGCGCGAGTTGAAGGGGGCATGGGAAAATAACTATTTACCTGTTGTGATGGGTCAGGTCACGTGGTGTTTTGAAGAGTGCCGCGTTCGCGTGGGCAGGTGAAGTATGTAGATGGTGCCAAGAGTCTCAAAGTTATGACCCTCTTCACCGACGAGTGGTATGCGCAGAAGGGTCTTAAAGGAACATGCCGTTTTTAGTGACGATTTGAATAAATACTCGTTAAAGCGACCCATTAACTTTATCAAAATTCTACCGAAATCACTTGGAGCTTTCAAATTCATCTTGCTACCTCGTCGCTTGGCTTATATTGTAACTTAAAAACAAAATGGGTTTGGATTTTTTTCACATGTTTCCCTTATTATGGATATTTGTAATAACTTAATTGAAACGCGTTCCGGAACGCTTTCGATTGTAGTATTAAAAATGATTCCGAATTCAGATACTTCGCGCGAATGATTGGGGATGTAATCCGATAACAATGTTCACCTATATTTCACTAGGTAAACATTGTTCTTGTGCTATGAAACTATTACACTTCATTCAAAAGAATCTTACTATGATATTGATTATGATGATTGAAGTCTTAAATACCAATTTGAGAAAACAATAATGAAGTTAAAGGATCACTTTAACCGACAAGATGTTTTCAGAAATGGGAATATTGCATTTTTTTTGTAATGGCTTGATATCGACGGTGTTTTTTTTTTTCATCTGTGACAAACATGAAAAAGTCGTATTTTTAGCGAAAGCTGTACCTTTATTGGGTTGGATCTACACACATAATTATGACCCTACTAAATATTGCTCTTTAATTGTGTACTCAGACTTACGACATTCTTGATAGATAAGTTGTGTCAAGTTCGATCAACCCATTTAATGAGTATTATTCTATATAATTCTTTGTTATTCAGGTAGTATCTCGAACGTTGCTCACTATGAGTAAATAAATGAATACATAAACACATTATATATTTTTTTTTATATGATTATTATATTTAGACATTTACGTGACGGAATTATGGAAGCAAAATATGTAATTACAATAATAACGTCTTTTGAAAGTAAGTCCAAAGTTATACAGCCAAAACATATATATAACCAAATGGGGTACACATATATGCTTTAACGAGACATTCCCGGTTTGTTTCATATAGCTGAATAATTCATGTTAACAAAAACGTGCTATAAGTATCTTAATCTAGAATTAAATCACTGCTCAACACACTTAACATGCTTAAAGGTAAACTGATGGTATTTTGCTATTAACAATGATTAAATACCCCTAAAATGGAAAGACCACTGTATGTGTAATTGATATACTTATACAACCATTTTATTATGACGTAAATTCTGATAAAATTACTCTACATAATACTATAAAATTGTAATTCCTTCGTTACTATATACAGCATAAGCATAATGCATTATTATCTAGGTAACCACTAGCAACCCACCGATCGGATGGTGTATCCCTTCGTCAATGGATAGAGAGAGCTATTCGAAATATGCCAACAAAGATAAGTTATCATAATAGATTATGCTCATGACTTTTTGTCACTAGCGTACAGCCGGGGGGGGGGGCTTGTTGATGTATTGTTTCATAATGATATACATTTATGCTGTAAAATAAATGGTGGAAATAAGTCAAAATCAAAATTAGCGTAACTATAATGAAATATTTACTGAAATCGAGGAAAATTTAATTATGCTCATGTATACGTGTGGAACGTGCCGACTAAAAGTCTCATTCTGATAGTAAATGATTGATGGGAATAATAATATTCATTCTGTCGAAATCGACGAAAACGAAATTATGGTTAGGGTATAATTAATGATTTTTTTTGTATTGAAATCGATGAAATAATATTATTAAATCGTGATTATTTACGTGGGGACGTCCCGACTAGCATGATTATGTCTTTCGGGTATTATTAATATAAATGATTGATGACAAAAAAATAAAGTCCACATCTAAATTATTTTATATTGCAATATCTTCTGAAATCGACACAAAATGAAATTATGGTAATGTAAACATGAATTAATTAAATATTAATTGACATCGATGACAAATCAATTCATTACGTGGAGAACGTACAGACTGAAATGTGTGTTTCTGATTTTTAATGATTGATTGAAAAGAAAGTACAAAGATCAAAATCCGTGTAGGATTTAATCTACTGTATAATGAATCATTTTTTAAAATCAATATTCAAAACAAAAATTTGTTTATGAGGAAATATTTCCTGAAATCAATCGTCGAAAACAAAGTTAGTGTATATGAAATAGTTCTTGAAATTAATAGTCGAAAACAAAATGAGTGTATAAATAGTGCATTTATGAAAAAATGAAATTATGCTCATGCATGATGTATACGTGGTGAACGTGACACCTGGAAGTGTCTCGCGATCTTGACCTCTCTTCTTGTACAGTTGTGTGCCAAGAGAAAAGGGATCAAAATCATTTATCATCCGTCTCAGAATTGATTCACGACGCCGAGAATAATAGTATAGGGGATATGCAGGTGGTGATAATTTTAGTTAAAGGGATCTAGTAACTTTGTTGACATGTGAAAACAATTATGAATGATGAATGATAAGATGTGTATTGTTGTGATCTGACATGTCCACTATAGGTAATGCGTGGAATTTTCCTGCTAAATTGAGGTTATGTAGCCAAGAAGTGATAATTATAGTTTAAAGGGATCTAGTATTCGTTGTTGGCATGTGAAAACAATTATGAATGATGAATGATAAGATGTGCATTGTTGTGATTTGACAGGTTCACTAGGTAATGCGTGGAATTTCCCTGCTAAATGGATGTTATGCGGTCGATAAGTGAGGGGAAATGCATTGTGATATTCACCAACTCATTGCACTGACTTTTTACACAGTTATAACTTTCCAGTGGATAATTAAACATCTGAACACTTCAATCGTAAATATCTTCCTAACGAAAGGGAAATTCGAAAAACCAAAACCGGTTCCATGCTTCCATTTGTAATACGAATACAACAAGGTTTGTACGAACCACTAGAGTTCTAAGTAAGTTTTGTGGACTTGGACAATGTTAATAGATCCCTTTGATATTTGCGGGGACCACATACAATCATCTGTCTTAGAATGTTTTTCTAACGCTGAGAGTAGTATAGGGGTTATGCAGATGGTGGTAATTTTAGATGAATATTTGCGGGGAATGGGCAATATTTCAGTTTAATGACATGTGAAACGTGCCTTTAGACATTGTTTGAATAAAATACTGGAATGACATTGAGATGTATGTTATTATTTATGTCTATGCGTCTTTGTATGACATTACAAAAACGTGCCCTTAGACAATTTTGAAGAAAATAATACACTAATTATTAGTTTTTTTCTATATGCGTATTTTGGGGCATTATATCATGCTTAATGTGTAGGTTTGATTTGTTACTTTAATATAATGACCTTTCTCTAAACTAGCATTTCGTGTGTTAACGAAATTTACGGAGGCCTTTATATGTTTTTGTTTTAGACCTTTCACGCCATTGGAATGCTCTTAATGATATAAATAATACTTAACCCAACCCATGTTCATTTCACATGCGAAGGAAGCGCTCTAGTAACTGTACGGTTTATTTTTAACGACTATTTCCGGTCTTTTTAAAATATTGTCTCGATGAAGTCATGTAGAACTCTCAGTCTCAGATGATGGTGGGAAGTGTATTTGTAATGCAAATAATCAAGTTAATGTTAATTAGTAAACAAATGATATAATACCCTAACTCCAAATAGAAAAGAAAATACAAATCTTATCATAAATGAATAATAAATAATAATTATGTGAAGTACTTTAATAGCGCACTTCTCCAAAGACTTGCTGAAATGCGCTACAAAAATAAAGTACAACATGATTACCTTCGAGACGTTGAAATTCCTATATATTACGTACATAGCCCGTCGGGTCCCCGTAGTTACGATGAATTGTGTTTTATGTCCCTTTTAAATACTTTTAAAATCATATTATCAACTAAATGTATGTGCAAATGAATGTATTATTAATTTGAACATAGCCCGTCGGGTCCCCGTAGTTACGATGAATTGTGTTTTATGTCCCTTTTAAATACTTTTAAAATCATATTATCAACTAAATGTATGTGCAAATGAATTTATTATTAATTTGAACCTGTCTATAGAGATGAGCCGTCTAGAGTCTGTGGCCACTTTTCTTGTTTTCCTCACTCGGTCGCTATAGACAGGTTTGACTGTACAACTTCCGTTTGATGCGCCCCAGAAAATAAAAGGCCGTTCCGATTAAACGATCATCGGTGTTCTGAATACGCCTGTAATTGGCTCTCCGATACTAACCGCAACCAGCCAATCACAGCCGACCTTGATGGCCACGTGTGCAGACTCGTTACAGACAGACAGACACGTGTCACGTGGTGCACGCGCACATTGCTATGGCAACGGCCGAAATATAAACAAGGGTGAATTAAACACACGCCCATAGCATGACATTATTGGTAATTTATAAACATGATAAAGGGTATAGTGTCTTTTAAAGACATTTCAAATTTAATTAGACTCCTGTTCATAAGACACCCACATGTCCCCTCCTTTGTCATAATCCGTTTAATTAACTCAAGATTGAAGACGATAATGTCACCGAAGGAACGACAAATAACAATAAAAAAGCGCCATTTCTAGAAAGACCTATGACGTTTATTCGCCTAATCCATTAAGGGGTTTCTTGAGCAAGGGTTTGAAACCAAATCATAGGAAGGTCAACATGAACATGGTAAAGAGGCCATGACTTATTTTTATATCGGTATAATGATCCTTCCTAAGAAATCAGTCTGTATTATACACGGTGTTGATTATGTTCCACAATGTAAATTTACTGAGACTTCCTGTATAAAGTACAAATCACGTCAAACGTTAAATGCCAAGGGAAAGTCATCCAAATTAGGAGTAAAATCTTAAAGGGATCTAGTAACTTTGTTGACATGTGCAAAACAGGTGATGAATGGTTGATGAAATGTGTATTGTTGTGATTTGATATGTCAACTAAGAAATGTGTGAAAATTACAAGTTAAATGGATGTTATATAGTAATGAGCGAAAATGCAAAGTTCATCATTGCACTGACTTTGTAAATAGTAATAACTATCCAGTAGATAGTTATACATCTGAACATTTCAATCATACATATATTCATAACGGAAGAGAAATTTGGAAAACTGAAATCAGTGTCATGCTTCTATTGGCAATTAGAATGTACTGATGTATAAGTGAGAACATTTTGGCAATGTTACTAGATCCCTTTAACAATATATTTAAATAGTTTTGTTTTATCCTTTGCATTTGGGCATGAATTAAACGTAAATGTCGCATCTGATTAGAAAAAAAAACAGAAATAAATACTGAGGAGTCCAAATTATCAATGAGTGAAGATCGGACGTCTAATTACACAATAGTCTTTATCATTAATTGAGGGTTCTACAATTTTACAAGCATTGCTTTTTACTGGATCCCTCTGTTTCCGATATGTACTCCTTTATTTTATAAATGATTGTAATTGATATGTATATTTTGTTGGAAACGAACATTAAATTGAAAATTTGAATTGAAATCGGTGCTAAGAAGAGGGGAAGGTTGTCTTTGTTAACTACTATTTAGTTCCCTTTTCAGGAACGTTACCCTCATCTAGATGCTGAACAGCGGTGATGAGTATTACCATAGAACTAGAACTAGAACTACTATTACCGAGTCCCGTATCTACAAACTTATTCCACGATGTCCTCGACTTCCATCTATTTGGGCTTAGACACGAATCAAAACCAAGTTCAGACATTTTTAGGTCAGAACCGATCATAAGCAACATGCAGTCACTTGTACTAACACTCAAAGTCGCATGTGGCTTCTTATTTCGGATCTAGAGAGGCTTGATGTAGGTACTTGTTTCAAGAATTCTGAAGGTCATTGCCGGAGATTAACGCGGGATTAACGCAACCTAAAGATATAAAAACCGCGAACTTAAAAAATACCCTGAGTGACAGTCGGTTTGGGAGACTGCTTCGAATGCCATGGACATCTTTCAAGATTACTAACAAAACTAAGTACTAATTGGATTATGAATTCAATCGTTCAATCGTTGACATGACATTTATATCGGAAACTGTTTTAAAATCCCCCCTTCCGATTTTGTTTATAAGATCAATATAAATACAAGTCGAAATTGATGTGCAAGGCTTAGTCGAGGTATCTTTGTACGGTCTTATAATGACATGAATGATAGAGGGGACAAATACAACCCATACACATCAGCTTTACACGATCAGTTTTACCCTCTTTCCGATGGTTAAAACTTAATATTTCAGGCCGTGAATTACTTCCTCATTCGACCTTGGATATTTAACACATGCGTTATATAAAGTGCAGTAGTGTTTAACCATGATAGCTTTTAATCTGTCAAAGTGTAAACCATATAAACGGGGCCAAGAAAAATGAAAACATGGCATAACTAGATGTCAGTATCGTGCCAAGAATTGTATCCACTACTTATCACCAATTCATGAGTCACATCACGCGAAATGATTGTTCTTAATGGCAGTAGAAAATTAATTATATTACGGGTTACAATCATTAACTACTACTACTACTACAACTACTACTACTACTACTACTACTACTACTACTACTACTACTACTACTACTACTACTACTACTACTACTACTACTACTACTGCTACTACTACTACTACTACTACTACTACTACTACTACTACTACTACTGCTACTACTACTACTACTACTACTACTACTACTACTACTACTACTACTACTACTACTACTACTACCATGTACCATTAATGGAGCACCGTGTGTCTATATACAGATACCCTATTCAAGACACATTGTAAGTATACTTGGTCATCAAATATACCGTTAAAACCAGTACAATTATTTTGGCACTGTCTCAACTCCCTGGGGAGCATACTAGCCCACACTGCTTTACTAGGGCTCTACAGGCTATACACCCGATCAATTGGAGTTACTAGTGGGACCCGACCAAGTATTTATATTTTGAATGTGATGTATGAACGCTGCTTTTGTCGTATTCTTTGAAATACTATATAAGTCCACGTTACGTGTATTTATTATTTACAGATTCTGACAGTTTATTATTTACAACAAACATGGTATCATACTTCATGGAAAATACAGGCAACGTCTTAACCCATATACTAATGTTAAAAGGAACTTAATTATGATTACTTCTATAAAAAGAAAACAAACAAATTAATGGAATGGTATCATACTTCATGGTAAATACAGTCAATGTCTTTACCCATATAATAATGTAATAACAAACTTAAATATGATTACTTCTATAAAAAGAATACAAACAAATTAATGGAATGGTATCATACTTCATACTAAATACATTTAGCGTCTCAATACATATAATAATGTAATAACAAACTTAAATATGATTACTTCTATAAAAAGAAAACAAACAAATTAATGGAATGGTATCATACTTCATGGTAAATACAGTCAATGTCTTTACCCATATAATAATGTAATAACAAACTTAAATATGATTACTTCTATAAAAAGAATACAAACAAATTAATGGAATTGTATCATACTTCATGGTAAATACAGTCAATGTCTCTACCCATATAATAACGGACTTAATCATGTTTACTTCTATAAAAATAATACAAACAAATTAATGGAATGGTATCATACTTCATAATAAATAGTATACAGTCAATGTCTTCACTCATAGCATAATGAATTACGAACTTAATCACGATTACTTCTATAAAAAGAATACAAACAAATTAATGGAGAGACCTTTACAGTAATATAAACATCATGGCGCCTATTCTGAGCAATGTAAACAACACATTATATCTGACGCGAATGGTAATGACAATGATACTGCCATATTTGAAATTCCGCGCTATTTTTAACCCACAACCGCACTAGAGAACAATCTAAGACAAACAAAGTGTCATTGTCTATCACTCGTGCCCACTCACGTTGTTTGCCCACTGATTATTATCGTCATATTTGCCAATTCATCGCCAAGCCGATTGGGAATCAAGAATATCTCGAAATACGTGTACAGTGGAACATCTTTATAACGAGATCCTTAAAGGGACTTAGTAACATTGTCCAAATCCTCAAAATCTAATTGGAATTCTAGCGGTTCCCTCATACCTTGTTGTATCCGTATTATCGATAAGAGCATGGGACATGTTTCGGTTTTTCAACTATCTTTTTAAAGGGATCTAGTAACTTTGGTGACATGTGCAAAAAGTGATGAATGGTTGATACAATGTATATTGTTGATATCTGATATTTCCAATTGGTATTGTTTGAAATGTGTTTAGTTAAATGGGCGTTATTTGGCAGAGTAATGAGCAAAAATGCAAAGTGGAACCTCTTTATAACGATATCCTTTGGGACCATGAATATTACCTTGCTATATCAGATATCTTGTTATATCTGGGTAAAACAAGATTATACAATGGTTTGGGACCAGCAAAATTACCTTGATATAAGAGGGTTATGTTATATCAGAGCTCTTTATAACGAGGTTCCAATGTATTACTTTGTCATAAGAGGGTGTTGTTATATCAGAGCTCTTTATATTTATAATGAGGTTCTACTGTATTTCGTAATATGTTGTTGCGACCATCTAAAGCTAAATAGCGTTTGAACTGTTACGGATTTCAAAACGGCTCAACTACAACTAATTGATCATAATTTGTATCATTATTATTGGTAAATGTGATTCATTTGTTTTGTTACTTGTCTACAAGCGGCACTTCGTAGTTTTAAACCACAGATTATACCATGGTTAACATTAACCTCCTTTGTGGGTTTGGGCAGGGAACAACATGACATGAACATGTCCCCCTTTTCGCTGACAACAGGTCCTCTCTCCCGTCACCACTTGTTTTGCTCCCAAAGGGAAACAAGTGATCAAAGCTGGATTATTTTCTAGGTTATGTGTTTTAGTCACTCCGACTGACTAGCGATCAAAACCAACCACATACGCATCATTAGAGAACACGAACGCCTCGAAGGAACACCTTTCTCGTTCTAAATTAGGCTGTTTGGCTTTCTTGGTGCCCTTAGTCATATTAAAGGGATCTAGTCACATTTTGTTGTCATGTGCAAAACCTGATGAATGGTTTGATCAAATGTGTATTTCCATGATATGAGCCCCGTTGCAGAAAGAGATACAATCGATTGTAAATTACAATTGATCGTAAGTCAGAACATGTGATCTAAATGCGCACATCTGATTGGTTGAAACGCGCACATTTCCTGACTTAAAATATTGATTGTAACTTACAATCGATTGTATCTCTTTCTGCAACGGGGCCCTGATCTGTCCACTGAGTAATGTGTGAAAATTCCATGTTAAATAAATGTCATATAACCGAGTAATAGCCGAAAATGCAAGTGGTATTTGTTAACTCACAGCACTTCTTCTTCTTCTTCTTCTTCTTCTTCTTCCAGTACTGTGCAGAACCTCCTAGGAGTATACTCGCACTTACTTTGTACACCATTATAATCTTCCAATAGAGAATTACAAACCCAAACACTTTAATCATAAATATATATATATTTCGAACAAAATATAATATATTCAAACAAACAGATATCTGCTAAATATTTCTACTATTAATATTATAACAATAATATGCATGTGAGAACCGCTAGAGTTCTAAGTAAGTTTTAAGGGTTTTGACAATGTTATTAGATCCCTTTAATTAGTGACGCAAGTGATCGGAGGCTGGTCTATACGAAATACAAAATGGAGGATGGGGGTAAAAGGTGCATGGGAAATTAATGTTGAATGTTCTAATTAAGGATGACGTGAGATGAGATTAATAAAGATAAACGTCATGAAAGGGCAGATCTGTTTAATTAGTATCCATTTTATTTACTAGTCTGATACATTGTGCGAATGATGTCGATGATGATGATGATGTTGATGATGATGATGATGATACTAATGATAATGATGATGATGATGATGATGATGATGATACTAATGCTAATGATGATGATGATGATGATAATGATCTTAATTGTCGTCATCACTATGATCATCAGTGAGTTTCCGCATCTCACAAACATAATCCCCTTTTTACACAAACACATACATGTACACGCACGCACGCGAAATTAGTGTTTAAAAGATGCGTTTAGTGTGAATAGTAGTTGCAATATTAATTATAAGGTAAATTAGTTATTGATAAGGGGAATGAAAAACGAATTAACATGCTAATCCTCTGTCAATCTGCTTGCATTTGGCTTTAATTCACGCCTTAAAACCTTTTCCAGGTGTCAAAGTTGGCAGGAATCGACCTATACATTATATCGCTGTGGTAAAGTGCATATTGGACGTGTATCAGTGTCGCGTCTCGGTCTCACCTGCCGCGTTGAATACCGCGTGGGCAACCAGGTGTGGGCCCCCTATAACCCTATGTAAAGAGAACTGACCATGACAGTATACCGACCATATTCTGGTATACCATAGTTTTTCACAGTGTGAAGACAGTGTAACTCACAATGTAGACCACATGTAGACCACATGTAGACGGCCATGTCATGACATTCATGACTGTCAATGTGAACACAGTGTGAGCTCAGTGTGACCTGAACACAGTGTGACCACACGGTGTTTCAAATTGTGGACACAGTGTGGTGTATACTTAAAGAGAGTTGACACTTCTGTACTTCTCACAGTGTGAACAGACTGTATTTCACAATGTAGACCACAGTGTTATGTAGACCATGGGTTCACACTGTGATCGCCGTGTGATCACAGTGCGTTCACATTTTGCTCACTATGTTCACAGTGTGACGAGTTCACTTTCAAAACGACCTAATTCCATGTGGTATTCACAGTGTGTTCACACTATGGTCGACATCGGGAATCACAGTGTGTTCACAATGTAGTACGTTTTTTCTTTCCGGTATAGGGAATGAATGGAACTTATATTGAGTTACCTCAACAGAGTGTACACATGAGACTGAGGAGGTTACCAAATGACTATAATTAGACATAATGCGCTACATTGGCATCACTTACAGCCACTACGTCAGATTGAGTCTAAATCCAGCATCTGACAACGATAAGGGCAAGGATAATGTTATCTTGCTTCTGTCTGTCTGTCTCTCTTTCTTGTTTAACATAAGTTCAAAGGGAAAAGTACACACGAAACCAACTTCGATTTGTGAGTTTAAATAAAGAACACAGGTTATTTTGAGGGTGGGATTTCGATCCTGGAATTTAGAATAGCGGTAACAATTTATTTTCAGGGTAAATCAAAGATGATAGGTATATTTGGTATGTTATCTTGGGAGAATCGAAGTTATTTTCAGGGAGATTATATCAATACCAGTTTCTGAGGTATATACTGCGACGGGGTGACATATGGTCATGGCGTTACGTGACTTGGAATGGGTCCAACGTCGGGCGAAAAGGGGGTAACAACTTACTTTCTTAAAGCCCTAAATGTTAAACTCAGATTTAAAGCAATTGGTGATTCATGCATAATTAAAAAAAAACAAAAAACGATTAGTTTCATACCAAGTTCATGGTCTGTTTTGACACTTACACAACTGCACCATGAAACATTTAGTCTTTTTATACATCTTCATTGGCAAAATTTTGACTAACTATTTATATAAGTAATAATCACTGTAAGCTTTGGAATACATTATCACCCTGAAGAAAAACAAATATCTAAGCCAGTGATAAGATGGGTGGTTGCGTGCGCTATATCTACGGTCATTAGTGTTTGTGGTGCCCGGAATCTGCGTTATGGGACGTTTTTTCAGGTTAATCTTTACCCAGAGAACAAATTAGCCCGATAATTTCTTAAAAACACTGATTGTAATGTTCTATGTTTACATCCGACAATGTCCAGACTCATAAATCAGATACACGGTGCCACCTTGCGAACACATCGGCCTTTGCGCAAGGCGTTCACAAGATTTCTGCATAAAACAAGCTCAGTGTTATGCAATGCTCATAAACTAGCCTAGGTCAAAATGGCGATCCACGATAAAGCACCCCCACGTCTGATGATCTTTAAAGTGGAGATGCGCATGCGCTTGGATGCTACATTGCGGGCCGCCATTTTGAACTTGGCTAGTCTGTGCGCACTGCATAACACTGAGCGAGTGTGTATTTCACACCGTGCGCAAGGCGTTCGCAATATGGCACCGCGCGTCTGCTTTACGAATCCGATAAGTTCCGGATGCCGTCAAGAGCTGCTGCACTTCTTTACAAAAAAATATCGACCCCACCTGAATGCATGTGAATATCTGGGGGATCCATTTACATGTTTACCTAGTTAAACAAACACCTACAATAATGATTGTCAGTGGAGAGGAGACCTTTCGGGTTTTCCTAATTACAACCGCTTTGATTTCAATACTGCTTTTCACTCACGATGACCGAAATAAATCCGGCGGTAAAAGACCTTTTTTTGTATTGTTGTTGTCTGTTTGTGTGTGTTTGTGTAATTGATGACAAATATGTGTATTGTTTATGACTAACCCGTTGGCTACTGCGGCCTGGTCAGTCGTGTATTTACTCTATGGCAAATACACGATTCGGATGATACGGGTTAATGGTTAATGGTGGGGGCATTAATTGTAGAGCTGTGGAGCATCTCAGTGGCGAAGTACGGTCAACCACTTGGGGGGGGGGGGGGGGGTGTGGATAAACAAGGGCAAATGATATGTTCAATTGAGTGTGGGGGAGCTGTACCATAATCATAAATGGTGGACAATGTAATGTATTTCTGCATTTGCATTTTAGTATGTGTCTCCCCAACCGAGGGAGGGGGGGGGGGGGGGGCGTTCAAAGAAGAGAGGGATCAAGATTCCCAAAAGGGGTGGGGTAGTTGCCTCCCTCCTGCCCCTATTGGCCACGCCATTGCCACCATAGTGGTGTCTGTACCCGTGAATGCTATCGGCATACCATGACGGGGGCTGGTTAATTAACCACTATTTATCACTTTGACTTTGTTGTTGATGCGCATCGCGGGCTGTAACACCAACGGTAGAAAGCTTAATTGCAAAGGGCGCTATATCAACTTTGTTTATTTATTTGTTGTTTTTTGTTAGAAATGAGCGTTCATGAACAAGTCTTGTTTATAATTATGGGTTTGTGAAAAATGAATGCTCCATAATTATATTTTCATTGCGTAATACTTTAATTGTCTTTAAACTTAGATTCATAGCTACGTAACCCATTAATACTTAGAGTGCCAGGGATTTTAATGCTCTATGGCATTTGTGTGTAATGTAGCTCGCAGAAAAGCGAGCTTGGCACTCAAGGAGTTTGCACGTGGTACGGTTGACGCATTTTTCTGGTATAAGGAAAGTGAATTTAGCGCCTTTTGGAATTAAGTACTTCAGAATACAATAGAATCCTCCGAGTGTCAATTTCCCGGTCCACATACGTGACACACTGGATCTATCGGATATCGGTTACACTGTTGGTTTTTAGGATTAGTCGCTCTTCAAAAGTACAAAATGACCAACAAAGAACATGAAGAAGAGGCGAAAAGCTTCCGTGCATCATACAAAGTGAGAATTACTTGACTTTTTTTTTTAACACGATTACAAATTTGCGCTACTTTGATCTTATGCATCCCATTGTCCAGCTCTCCATCTATCCCTTGACCATTCAGAATTTAACCCATTGCCATCGCCTATTGCCTACGGGAATCGGGTGGGCCCTGTATTAACTCTATGGAGATTGCCAAATCTAGTAGGGAATAGGGTACCATATTGCCTACAGTACACGAACTTACTGGGCCCGGTGTCGACTACAAAGGGGATTGCAAAAGCTATAGGGAACATATTAGTGTTAACACATTGCCAACAGGAACCTGATGGGGCCATGAATTAACCCCTTGACCACGGGAACCGAGTGGGTTGTGTACAAAGTCTATGGGGATTTCATAAACTCATAGGGAACGGGTTAACTCGTTGGGCATGATTTCACAATCTAGTAGGGAACAGGTTAACAGCAATTTGAACGCTATATATTTAAATCAGGGCCTAATTGGATACACAAATGCGAAAAGAACAACGTTTCTCGGAACTTCCACAACGAAGATGACGAACTCTTTCTGTAAAATACTTGTCTACATGATGACACGCCTGGCATAATATAACAACACGGTGGGAGAGATCACAGTGCATCATTGTGATTCGATTCAATTCAATTCAATTACAATTTATTGATTTCCAATCGCCACAATGGGATTATAATAATTTACAAAACAATACATGCACAAAGGACAATGAAATTAAATATGAAGCATATAAATATGAACACACTGTATTTCGAAAGGTGCACAATGTGGGTAAGTATGTGAACACACGACGTGGGACGTGTGACATTTGAGCATTTTCAGTGGCATAACTCATCAAGAACATTATCATGATTATGCAGTGTGATTTCCAAAGGAGGTATAAGACTACGCGCCGACGGACAGTCAACCTGTTCGAAACGTCGACCCCCCCCCCCCCCCCCGGGCCCCCTACCACCCCCTGCCCCTCCTACATTCCTCACATTATGTCATACCTGCGTCCTAGTTCTTCTTTTTAGAACTATAAGCTTGAGAAAGAATACCAACAGTCCTATAGTAGCCATGACTATACCACAGTCCTTGTTAGGACTACCCAATAACGAATACCAGCAGTCCTCCTCATGCGAAACCATGAAGGGGCCTTTAAGTATTGTTAAAGTTTACCATCCCATACAGTGCTCTCAGATTGTCTAACATGCAAAACCATGCAATGGCTTTTAAGTACATGTTTAAGTTTACCACCCCTAAGATTGTCTAACATGGAAAACCACGAAGCGGCCTTTAAGTACATGTTAATGTGTACATGTGGTCGTTTAACCATGGCCCATGCAGTTTCATCATATTGTCTCACATGCAAAACCACGAGAGGGCCTTTAAGTACAAGTTAAAGTTTACATGTGGTCGTTTAACCATGGCCCATTACACACACAATACGGCAGTGGCATTGGGGGCGCGACAAAACTCGACGGAAATATTTGTATCTATTCTTGTTGATCCGCCCACCTTATTGACAGAATCCAAACTTGGCAATTGTCACGGGTGTCCATTCAAATATGTAACTTTAGGGTTCATCGTATTAAAGATATTTATTTATTATTATATGGCGAGGATAAATTGGGGCAATCGGGCAACAGTTTGGCGGTTTGTATAGGCATCATAGGGTTAGGGGGAGGGGTGCCAAATGGTTTCCATATATATACGCCGGCGACTATTGCTCTACACTAGTAATTGTTCAGTATCAAACGAAAGTTTCTTAACATTATAACCAAACCCCAACTAACTCTATACCCCTTACCCTAAGTTTAATCCTAACCCGAATCTATCAGCCTATCATCAACCTTCTAGCGAATGACCTGGTCTACTCTATATTCACAATTTACTCCTAGAATCAGATATAATCGATTTGTTCCTTTAAAAAGCTGTATTATCATATTTCCTCTATTAATTTTAGGTGAATGGGAGTGAAACAATTCATGCACATTTTGACTACAGAACTTGATCAAGTGGATTAATCCAGTTTAATTCGAAAATAAGAGGACTAATTATTTGACAGTTTAATCCGATATTATCTCGACCCGCATCCAGATGTTGACAATCCAAAATAGAACAAGTCATTATTCTGATTTAATGTCTAATCAATTATTTGGTGAGTTGAACTTTGGTAACCTTTCTATCTCGAAGAGACAACACCTTTCAGAAATGTCAAAAATAACTCTAGACAAAAGAGATGTTTCCAGTCGGACTTAAAGAAAACTATCAAACTGTAACGACGCTTTCAAATTCTCTCTACAATTATTCTTGTTACCACAGCGATGCAATTTTGCCTATCATCGCAGACTTTACCCTCTCCCCCGCATTAAAGGGCATCAAGCGTGGGGATGCTACATAGCGGGTCGCCATTTTGAACTGGGTTAGTTTGCGCGCACCGCATGACACTGAGCTAACGTGCATTACGCACCGTGCGCAACGCGTATGCAAGATGGCGCCGCGCATCTCATTTGACGAATCTGAACTACCTTTAAATCCAAATAGCCACCAGGAACACAATCCGCATAATTGCACGGGACAATAACGAAACAGAATGACAGGTGTGGCCCTATACCCTGTATACACAGTCAAGTGTGACGTCAATAAACACGGGTCGCGTGCAAATATTTCTGATGACGTCATAAGCAGAGCGACTTTTCTTTGATTAACTTGCACACTTGGGCTGTATGATCATAAAAGAGTTAGTATTAGCATCGATAATATTTGCCCGAAATTTCGCCATATTTGTTCTAGATTCACACAATAGTTGCTTGCTCTAGATACTTGTGTAAAAAAATGAAAATATGTCGGTGATTTTTAACCTGAAGAGTATATTAACCTTTATCATACCAACGCTATTTCAGCTTTTTATAACACATATAATACTCATCAGATGGTGCAAATGTCAACACGTTAGGGATTAACAAATTCATACAACTGGCTAAAGGTCCCGATTCACATGCCAACTAAATAGGCTTCATCATACATTTTATCGTGCAATTTACGGATTTTTAAATTGTTGGTTTAACACCTACAAATTAAATTTAATTGGTCACGCATATTAGAGAGAAATGCTGGTTTACCGGAAATGAACAATGATAGAATGATATGTATATTGCGCTGCTATTATATTGACAAATGGTTTGCCTATTAAAGTCATAGAAGATTATTGGGGAAATTACGCAAATCCATTCTATTGGCCAAACAAATTGATCAACATGGTTGAAATGGTATATGAGAGCGTTTATGTGGTAAAAATGAATCATAACATCGTAAAATGCGGGGAAAAAAGAGAAAAATTCCACGCGCCGCCGATATGATTGAGTGAAAATATCACAGCTGAATCACCCGGGCCTCCCGGCAGCGAGTCTTGTAGATAGTCGATCGGCTAGCCAATCTGTCACGCGCGGCTAGGTTTGCGTGTGCTTGGCATATGTGTGGACGAACATTCAACAGTCGGCGATATCGATCTGTTACACAGATCGTTTTCTAAATTTGCGAATATATCAATTAATACACGGTTTCTTGGCCAAATTTGTATAATCCCATATTAGTAAAAAATATATTCTTTCACATGGTTGGTGATAAGAGCGTACATTTCATTGTTCGTGTGTGGGGCGTTTCCCAATCCTGTTATTTGCTTTAACTTCAACACGAAGTCAAGTCAGTGCACTTGGTATTTAATATTCAAAATGGTTTCTAATTAACAGAAAATACAATGTTTACATACATATCCCCTGTGAAAGTATATTGCGCCTTTTCAACTCCCCCCCCCCCCCCCCCCCCCCACTACCACCAACCCTTGACTTGCAAAATGTCCGACAAAGGGGGCAGCATAGGCCCAAAGTAAATTATGGTGCTATGTTTGCCCTCTTGTTTCACCCCAGTCCTGGAAGCAGCATTTGCCCCCTGTTGGATATATGTTGGATTGTATAATAATAATAATAATAATAATAATGCATTTATATAGCGCTCTTTCCATGTCTAATGTTCAAAAGCGCTGTATAAGTTCAAGTTATTGAAAGAGGTGGGTTTTCAATTGTTCTTTGAACAAATTGAATGAAGCTTGGTTGCGGAGGATCAAAGGTAGTTTATTCCAAAGTGTGGGTGCTGCGGAAGCGAAGGCTTTATCCCCAAGTGTGGGATCCATGCTTCTACCATGCTTCTTCTGGTAATACGGATATAACACGGTATGAGAGGTATGATAGATTTCTAATTCAGTTTTGTGGATTTGGACAATGTTACTATAGATCCCTTTAAAAATAATGTTTTCCGGATCACGGATTTTAAAATGTGCACATTTTGTATGAACACTTTAAAGGATCATTCAAAAGGAGAAGTGCGAAATTCCCGAAGAAAATGAGAAATTGCCCCAACCCCTCCCCCCTTCGCTACATCACCACTATATTCTGGGAACGGTTAACTGCTTCATTTAGTGTTCACACTCCCGGAAATAATTCATTTACTCAATTTATTGTACCCATTGTTGGGCCTTTAGGGTATTCCTATTCAAGCTTCAAGTTCACCAATGTCAAAGTCATTAAGAGCGACATATAATGACCGACGCTTTTATGGTTAGTGTATTGAGATCAACAAGGCACGATAGAAGGTTTGACCTTGGTTAAATGTCAGTGGCGTAACGTTGCCGGATTGATTGGGGGCGAATTATTTGGGGGCACATCTCGTGTATTTCATTATTTATTTGTTTCACATATTTCCCCTTATGTTTTGTTTGTTTTTGTCAAATTAGTGGGATCGAGCCCTTGATAAGATGAAAACGAACATAAAGATTGATGCAACGATTTGGAATGTGTTTTCTAATACAAAAGTAGTGAAACATGTCAGTAATAAAATCCATTTGTCTCTTAAACTATTCATATAATTGTAAAAATAACCAATCCATTAAAGTAACACCACTACATGGGTGTTCACTGGCGGACCACATCAGCCTTGTTAGGCATCATACAAGTGTACTCTCACTTCTTTTACACCTTTATCAAAATGGTAAAACCTAACATTTAAATGCTTGATACATCCTATTCATGAGGTGCGTCTATCTAATTACTACTCATAATGTGTAATCAGACTTGTATCTTATGACTAACGCGTGTTTCCCTCCGTGTAATGCTCTTTATGTGTGTTTACTTGGTTTCCCTTTTAAATTAACTATTTATGTCATCTCTGTTTTTACCCCTCCCCGTGTACGAGAATTATACACATGTTCTCCAAACTGTTACACCTTTATCAAATGATAAAACCTAACATTTAAATGCTTGATACATCCTATTCAATGCGTGTCACTTTCTCATCCCAACTAATACATTTAAAAACGTGTAATCGGATTTGTATCTTATGACAAACGCGTTTGTCCCTCCGTCTATTTGTTTGTGTGTGTTGAGTAGTTTTCCTTTTCTTCACCATTTATGGGCATCTCTTTCTATTACCCATCCCCGTTTACGAGAATTATAGAAATGTTATCTCACTACTTTTATACCTTTATCACAATGATAAAACCTAACATATTAATGCCTGATACATCCTATTTATTACGTGTCACTTTCTCATTAATCAGATTTGTATCTTATGACTAACGCGTTTATCTCTCTTATTTGTGTGAGTTTCCCTTTCTTCTCCATGTATGGCATCTCCCTTTTTTACCCCTCCCCGTTTACGAGAATCATACAAATGTTCTTCAAACTTTTGCAGCTTTATCAAATAACAGAAGCTAACAATTAGATGCTTGAAACATTTTATTCATGACGTGTGATTTTCTCATTACTGCTCATAATGTGTTATCAGATTTGTATCGTATGACTAACGGTTTATCCCTCCGTATAGTTCTCTTTTTTTGTGTGTGTTTACATGATTTTCCTGCAGCTTTTCTCCATTTATTGCATCTTAAAATCCTCTTACTCTGTGTTCACCCCTTCATTATTTACTTTAATTATGTGGTCAGATTGTGTGCTTAACCTGACATACCTAAATACTGACTGGTATGACGATTTTCTCTAAAATTCCAGCATTGCTTTCCAGGGGCGTAACTTTTGGGAGGGGGGGGGGGGGGGGGCACGTGCCTCTCCAATCTACACACACACCCCCTCCCCTCCACACACACACATTTTCCTGTTCCCCCAGGCGCCCCTACCCTCAAACAAATTATGCTTTCAGGGAAAAATGGACATCGGCGGAAATCAGTAACATTATGTAAATGTCATATTCAGACAATGGTGAAGACCATGTCGATGTGCAATTATGACGTCACATGAACGTGGACGCTTCTACTCTCCTCTAGATAGCTCTACATGGCCCCGTTTTGCATCAGTTTTGCACATTATTTTAATCACATGATCGCACTTGCAATTAATTGCAACTTTAAAATCGATTGCAACTCTTTCTGCAACGGGGCCCAGGCCTGCATGGTCACATCCACAAATGCAATCACATGTAACATGTGTTTTTGTGCTTGTCAGATGGAATCCTGTGCCCTTGATCTTCCTGCTTTATTTCCCCTAACTCTCTCGGAACTTTCATGTTATACATTTTTTCCACCAGCCTGTGACTAAAAAAATAACTTTGACATGTGCATGACCCTACTAGATCAAAAAGAGGGGGATGGGGAGGGGGGGGGGGGGGGCGCCTCTGCGGTAACCTCCCTGTTACCCATCCATATTCAGAATTATATGGCCCGTGACAGTGGCGTACGGTGGTCGGACTGATTTGGGGGGAGGGGGGTCGAATGATCTGGGGTACACCTTAAAGGGATCTAGTAACTTTGTTGACAAGTGCAGAAGGTGATGAGTGATTAATAAAATGTTTATTGGTGTGATCTGATATATCCACAAAGTAATGTGTGAACATTTCACGTTCACTGGATGTTTTTTGGCCGAGAAATTAGCAAAAATGCATAGTATTATTCACTAACACATTGCACTTATTTTGTACACGGCTTAAATTATCCCGTAGACAGTTCAACATCTGAACACTTCAATCGTAAATATCTTCTGAACGAAATGGTAATTTGAAAAACCATCACCTGTCCTGTGCTGTTATTGTTAATATGAATATGACAAGTTATGAGAGAACCACTAGAGTTCCAAGTAAGTTTTGAGGATTTGGACAACGTTACTAGGTCCCTTTAAGTATTTCTTTATTCTTACACAGATGTTCACCTCATGTGTTATATTGGTGTTGGGAATTTTTGTGTCGAATTATTTATTTATTTATTCATTTTATTTATTATTATTATTTATTTATTTTATTTATTTATTTATTTTGTTTATTTATTTATTTTTATTTTTTTCTGGGGGGGGGGGGGGGAAGTACCCCGCGTGCCCCCTCGTCGCTACACCACTGGCCCGTGGCATATCCACACCAGGGCGTCTCACAAGCGAAGATACGCATTTTAGTTCAATCTATTCATTGCTTTCAAATTATGACGCCTACGTTATCTAATTCAGCAATGGCCACAGGATTACCCAATTAGTTTGGGAATGAGCATAATAAATAATCCTTCTATATTTGCATAGCTATTTGTAGGTTTCTTGTGATGATGAATGGATTGCCCGAAAAGAAATATTTAGCTACAGCCACGATTTTTTTTTCTCCTTCAAAATTGAGATGAGAATAAAATATAATTGTGATAATAGTACAATAGTATGAATGAAAAGCGCGGGTGGTATTTAGAGAAGCATTTTATTTGGTCGATTCAATTATATCCAAAGAATCGTTGCATAAAATGTAGTAAATGGGTATTCTGCGCGGATTATTAAACATTCTAAAGAGGACTATAATGTAGGACATATCGTTAGTCTAGACCGGAACACACTGATAGGCGTGGGTGTTATCTAATTTCATATCCACAAAACCTCCTTGGAACTCTAGCGGTTCTCACATTTCTGTATTCGGATCACCAATAGAAGCATGCATTGGAGCATGTTTCGGTTTTCCAAATTTATCTTCCGTTATAAAGATAATGTATGACTGAAGTGTTCAGATTTATAATCATCTAGTGGATAATTATAACTGTGTACAAAGTCAGAGCAATGAGTTAGCGAATATCACTTTGCATTTGTGCTCATTACGTGGTCATTATGACATTTATTTTACCATGGATTTTTCAAACGTTATTCAGTTGACATATCATATCACAGAAATACACATGTTATCAATCATTAGCCAGTTTGTGCGTATGTCAACAAAATTACTAGACCCCTTTAATATTCATAAAATTATAACTACTTATTATCTGAAAGATTGACACATACACAAAAAGAAAGCTCCGACCTACAATTATATAATTATGCATAACTCAATTTAGCAATAACTTGAACTAACGCCCTTATTACTCTCACGCCATGATATATTCCTCTTATTCATATTTCAATCTCAATTAAATTGAGCAATTATTGCTTTTGATAATAAGCATATGTGAGTCCAGTGAATTTGATTACATAGGTTTTGGACCGTTGGGCAGTTAAAGCTCCTCTGACAAGTCATAATACACATATGTGGACTTGTGTCAGTCTATTTTGGAAATGACCTCTGCACAATATAACTAGGGCTCGGACCCCACGGCGGACACCTATTCACAGACTCATAGAAATACAAGAAATCGCCAAAATCGAAGGAAATTACATAAAAACTATTGACTATTTCGAGACCTTTTCGGACCGCTGGGCTGAAGTTCACAACCCTTATTCAAATACGAGACAAAAGGGCGTGTTTTTCCAGCGGATAATTTTGGGAAATCTTATCCAGACTGAAATAATAGTGGGGGCGTACTTCTCACACAAATGTTTGTGCACGGTTCCAATTGAGAGCCCCCTAAGGTTATTAACTTGAACTTCATGTATGAATTGGTTTTAACCCTTCTCTCCTGGATTTTGCAAATTGACATAGGTTTTTTCATAATGATACACTACATAGCCGTGTTGAAGGGTTAACTATTTCAAGCAAACACAATACGAGAAATTATTCACGTATGTTGAGACCTTTTGATGATATTTATTCTGATGACCAATTTTATTCATTTTATTCATGCGAAAATCTAGCCTCTTTACAAGACCTCGCGTCTGAATGGCAGGACCAACTGACAAGGGCGACTATAATAAGAATATCATTATAGAGCGCCATGTATCTAGGTACCCTATTCAGAGGCGCATTATTACCTGTACACGTCAAATCCGCGCAATGGTTTTTGCTCACAAACTCAACTCCCAGGGGAGCATTCTACCATGTGCCCATTCATACTCCTGGGTAGAGAGCAGCAATGTGGAATAAATGCCTTGCTGAAGGACATACAATGTCGGGGTATCGATAGGGTTCGAACTCGGGTCCTGCGATCAGGAGTCAAACGCTCGTGCCACAACCAATACCTCCACTGTCACACGCGCAGTATTATTTAATCAGTCGTTGATATTTAGACACGACGGCTTGGTAAAAGGCTAGCGGAAATCAGGAAAGATCAACATAGAAACATCCGGGATATATGGATTAATGGCTTCCATCCGATCGTACAAAGCTAATCTCGGGTTAGAGACCTTCATATCGAAATAAGTGGAGGTGTTGACGAAATAAAAATAAAATGTTATTTTCGTTAAAAATTAGTTACTCAAAGTAAATTATATGCGTTAATTATCCATAGTTATGTTTAAAATAATTGTTTAGTTTATATAAAAAGATTGTCTGTGTATCTGTGTGTTGAAAGTATATGTCGCATTGCTCTTCCTTTATTGGGTTTAAGGGGGGGGGGGGGAGTAAACGAGACGTGAAGGAGTATCATGTCGTTTTCTCTTTTTTATCTTTCACTGAAACCTCCATTATGTTTATTTCATGGTAGGTGAATTGAATATTACTTGATCTGTATTTGTATAAATTTTTTTGTATTTTTTGTATATTTTTTCAATGTAAGAATCATTAATTTGTTGTACTTTATATTCATTATACTATAATTGTTGTATTTCTTAACATTGAACATGTTTTATTCAATTGGAAATGTTATATTTGGAGGAATAAAAAATCACTTAAAAAAGAAAAAAAATTGCTCGTATATTTGTTTGTTTGTTCGTTCGTTCGTTCGTTCGTTTATTTGATTCCTGCTTGGTGCAGATGGCAAATATACTCTTATATATTAAATTTTAGATTGATTTTCATAAAAAATCAATACTAATTTAGCAAAACATTAATTCTATACATTTACACAGAGGCCAGCCTGTAAACATGACCTAGATGTTCAAAAACATTTTAATTGGATTGTATCGTGCTCCCTTGGCCGTAGCATTTGTTTTCGTTCGACGGCTTACATCTGATAAACCTGTGTATATACATTAATTCGGTAAGTCCTTTGAACGTACCGATACAATTATCAGCTTTTTGACGTCACGCAACCTCCAAACTTTATATAAAAGGTTGTCATAATGTACATTTATCCTTTGAACAGGAGCGCGGCAAAGGATCACATTCTGTTAGCTAACGCCATGAAACAACATACATAACAAATAATTATAAACGTTGTTAGTGTAATTTTCGGATTCCTTTTCTTCTACAAAATACAAATTCCAATTTCACGGAACTATAAATATGAACAAATTAGAAAGGTCAACGTTGATAAGTGTAAATAAGTAGCAAAAACAGCATAGATGTGTGTTCCAATTTACCCGAAATTGATATAAACTTGAGGTGGAGGTGTTAGCTAAATTTATTACTCAGCGAGCAAGGCATAACAATCGTTATTCAAAACACGTACGCACACACACAAACAAGTAAACACAGACGTACATGTATACATACATACACACACATGCATACATACAAAGTGTAGGCCTACATATATACAGTCAGACATACATTTTTAAAAAGTGATACATACATACATACATACATACACCCATACATACATACATACACCCATACATACATACATACATACATACATACAACATACAAACATAACATACACACACAAACACACACACACACACACACACACACACACACATAACCACGCACCTTCTTTGTTCCCCTAACCTTCCCTTCTCCTTTCCTTTTTTCGGAATTACGAACCTTCAGATTAACGAACCTTCGGAATATTGGTTTTTAATCATCCTATACTACTACCCTTGGCAAATCTGCGCCGTACTTTTAACGCCTTAATCCAATGCCGTTTTTCTTAGTATTGTACGTCAGCTAGCAGTCAAACACCAAAACCATCTAAATGACTGAAAGCATAATAGCATACACATTATCATGTTGCAACAAAGCCGGTTGGTAAACAACTTTTTTATTTTTCATTTCGAAGATTGTATTGGATTTGCTTAAAAAGGCAATTTAAAAGCTGTTTTTTCCAATTTGCATTACTTATTAGTTATTATATATAATTTTAAGCGTAAATTTAATTTGTTTTTTGTGTAGCGTTTCCCCAATACTGAATTACTGAAATAGTCAAAACATGCACAATAACATTACAAACTATTACTTATAACTCAAACTATTACTTATAACTCCACCTTGCTCGAAAGGTATATAAAATTACAAACGACTAAGTAAAAAGCATTTTGTCATTCAAAAAGAGCCATTAAAACACAAGAGGGCGCTCTCTAAAAAAGCATTGGTTTCTACCATTTTTATACAAAATTATGCATGTGATGTTTTGTTGAAATAATAATTCAATAGAGAGATCATCAACAACTATTTAAAAACCTCTTTTGACACATTTTGAAAAAGTGTAAGCATTTTTTTAATTTAAAAAATGATTATCGAATAAATCTGGGGCCCAGATTTATTCCGATCGGATATGTTTATTGATATTTCAGACGTTTCTGAACCGATTTTGATCAGATCAAGTTTATTCTGTCATTAAAATTATTGTATGCTCTTTCAAATTTTACATTCAGTTTTTCATTATCTCCCCAAAAAATTATTTCGTGCAGCGCCCTCTATACCAAAACTGAACTACCCCTTTAATTGTCCATTTTGACAATGTGACTAGATCCCTTTAATGTTTCCACAAATGTTGACTGCATCACGGACATCGCGTGACACGGTGTTAACATGGGGGATTTATGGCCTTAGCGTCAATGGCGTAACCTGGATAAAGAGTGCCTGTAAAGAGGGGGACACGATTCCACATGTTTAAAGTAGGAGCAAAATATGTGCCTAGTCCAGCTGGGCCCCGTTGCAGAAAGAGACACAATCGATTGTAAGTTACAATTGATTATATGTCAGATCATGTGTTCTAAATGCGCAAAACTGATTGGTTGAAACGCTCAAATTTTCTGACTTATAATAAATTGTAACTTACAATGAATTGTATTACTTTCTGCAACGGGGCCCATGGCTGGTATTCAATTAAATACTTAGAATAAGTCAGGCATTTACGTAGCATTTGTTAGGCTGAGAACTTTCATTATCTCATAATAAAATCGTTTTTAGACCCTTTTTTCAGTAAAACAAAATCTGAATGTAATATTTGAAGAAATTAGGTCATCAACAGCTGGGTAAGATTTTCAGTTGAGGAATTAATTGAATTCCAAATTGTGGCTTAGTGATTTACTTTAGCCAACTATTAAAGTAAACTGCTTAAATGTTGGTTAAGTGTGGTATTGAATATAGGCTCAGGTTCTATAGACTCTGACTAGTAACTTCACACTTTCTGTTGACAGTGTTTTCCCGTATTACTCACAAGGAGAGAGCTACGCCCCATTTACATGATGAATCCACTTTTATGGATGTTCCTGGCGAACATAATGCGCTATATGGCTTAGAGCGATCAAACTCGTATCGCGATAAAGAGTACACATTTTAAAGATAACCGAGACCTCTGACTATTTGCGCCCCGTTGTAACGTCCTGTGTTTATTCATTTTTTGTATCCAGAGTTGGCGTAATAGTTGCGTTGGTAACAATTAAAGGGGACCACCAGGCAAAGAACAACACATTATTATATGTTTCGGTACCGTTTTGTGATATTAAATAGATACCCAACATTTTGCAAAGGGTTGTGTAATTCATAAACAAAGAAATTAATTTCCATCACTTACGGAACCACTACTATTTCCTGGTTCCATACGGGCCAAACATTTGCGAGTGCGCTAATGCTATTTACGCGCACGTTTGTAGACAATAGAATCCCGGGCGATTCGTTCGCTCTGCACACATTAGTCTTCGCAATTCAGACCGCATGAACGCATGCTTCAGAATGGTGATGCGTTTTCCAATTATATTTTTTTTCTGGAAACATATTTTTGTGAACTTGTTGATGGAATGGAATACTAAAGATGTTACCTTTCTTTAATAAGAATATTATTTTGGGTGGTGGTACCCTTGACCACCTTCACCAAATTCACCTACCGCTTCTGTTTAGCTTCTTGTCAGAAAATACGTCTATGCGCGCAAATCTGATTGGCTCAAATGCGCGTAGTTTCTGAACAAGTTTGCGTATTGGGAAGCCTGTAAAGTGTCTAACTCCACGAATATTACTTGGAGCTTCCTCGTTTCTCTTCTACCGTGTTGTTTAGCTTATGGTAAGAGAAGAATAAAATAGGGTTAGATTTTTTCAAATGCCCCTTTAGTATGACGATATCTATCATTCAGCTCAAGAGCGTTAATGAACGGTCATAAACCTTATAAACGTCATACAGTAATTCGTTGTAAAAGCTGACGCATATGTTTCGCTTTTTTCACCATGAAAACAGTGTTCTTTTTCAATGAACCTTTCACACATCATTCGGTCATATCTTACAATGATTTTGGTACAGAATTGAAGTCGCAAATGTCATTTTGGGCAATATATGACACTTTACAAGTGCACCTTTAACATTATTTAATCGCAACTTTGCGATTGATTGCACCTCTGTACGCAACACCCCATGATCCCCCACCTTTCCCCCATCCGACATGCCCGACGGCCAGGCCCAGGTAGCAACATGTAAAGCCCTCTGCAGACAGAGCCGACTCGACCCGATTCGACTGGTTTTCATTCCGATCGGCTCAGTTTTCAGTGCCTCGCGACACACATTTTGCCAGTCGAGAGACAGTCGGATGCCAGTTGGGGCCGATTCAACACGATGAATCGGCTCCGACCGACCGGGCCCAACTATAGTCTGATTGAAACTAGTCGGATCGGGTCGAGTCGGCTCTGTCTGCGCCGGGCTTTACGTGACTCAATGTTGGATCAGCGGTGGCGATTTATGTAAACTACATTATACATTATAAGTGAGAGCAAATCATAAACAAAATAGATGATACTTTGAACAGTGAGCCGGGGACCTTTAAGGTTCAAGTTCATCATAATAATAATTATGACATTATTAAACCTTAGGTTCTAGAACAACGTAAACTAGGACATTATAACGCAGTGTGGAGGAGCTATGGCGGGAAAGGAGGAAAATCATAATCGGAGCCTAACATAGCTTATGATTCGTCTTCTTTTCCTGCTGAACATAGGCAACATAATTAAAGGGACCTTGAACAGAGAGCCGAGAACCTATCCGGTTAAAGAACAACGTAACTTATGACATTATAACGCAGAAGGGAGAAGCTGAGGTGGGTAAGGAAGGCGTCATATTTGAAGCCTAAATTTCGTCTTATTCTTCTTCATCGTCTTCTTCTTCTTCTTCTAAACATAAACAACATAGAGGGACATTGAACAGCAAGCCGGGGACATTTGATTAAAGAACAACGTAAGAATATAATATTTGGTATTATAACACAGAGGGGAGAAGCTACGGTGGGTAAGGAGGGCATCATAATTGGAGCCTAACAATATATTTCGATTTAGTTTTTCTTCTAAACATAAACGACATGATTATCATTATAGGGACCTTGAACAGCGAGCCGGGAATCTAGGCGAATCTAAAGAACAACTTAAGATATGACAACATTGTAACGCAGCTATGGCAGGGTAAAGAGGACATAATATTTGGAGCATACATAGTCCACAGTTCTTCTTCTTTCTCTTCTTCTAAACCCACGCAACATAATAGGGGACCTTGACACAAGACCAGGGATCCTCAGGTTCAAGGACAGCGCAGTGTGCAGTAACTAAGGGGGTAATAAATGTAGCCTACATTCATGACATCGTGACCTTGAACAGCGATCCGTAGACCCGAAAGTTTAAGATCAAAGAATACGAAAGGAACTTATCGCTTTTTCTGATGAAACATACATTGACCCAGCAACATGCACCTGACATGCCAAGTGCCTGACCTGGTCAGGCGATCTCCAGGGCCTGCATGCTGTGCATGTGTCAGTCGCTGCTATCCGTAAGTCCAAACCCCAATTCATCACGGTTAAAGGTACATGTATATGATACAAGTTCAGAATCGCAGATCATACGCGCGGTGCCATCTTACGAACAAATTGCGCACGGTGCGAAATACACGTAATGCTCAGTGTTAAACAGTTGGCACCGACTAGCATTTTGTTCAAACTGGCGATCCGCAGTGTAACAACCCAGAGCTTGATGATATGTAATGGCGAGCTTCAGTTGGGTAGCGTTCACCTATAATTTCACCATAGTCTTCAGTATCGCCAAGGCCTCGCGGTTGAAAGGCAGGGACGACTGGCAATGGAGGCTATCACCATGATCATACGAGCAGCGGCAGCTCCTCTCAAACGTGCTGTATTCATTCACCAGTCTTTTCTGACACTCGAGGTATGAGGCAAGGTATTGTCAAAACTAAAAGGGCTCCTCTTTGACCAGGTCCCTTGACTAGGCTGACTCTGCATAGCACCCCTCCCCCCTTTTACCTGTTCCCCTACCTTGACTGACTCTGCATAGTACTACCACCCCCCTAAACAAAACAAAAAATCACAAAAAACAACCAAAAACAGCAACAAAAATAAAAACCTTTAAAAATGCCTGATGACCCTGACTTTGCCAAGGCCAGGTTGACTCACTACAGGGCGCCTGCCGCGTGAGCTTATCGTGTAATGAATGAAGCAGCGTGCCAGCAAACAGCAGCTTGCGCCCTCCGTGCTGGGGTAATTCCCCGACAGAGCTGACTTTTGAAGATCAAGCTTTGGGATGCTACATTGTAGGTCGCCATTTTGAACTAGGCTAGTTTGCGCGCACTACACACTACTGAGCCGACGTGCAGCACGCGCCGTGCGCAAGGATTTTGCACGATGGTACCGCGCGTGTGATTTACTAATCCGAACTTCCTTTAAACGTAGTTCGTATACGTAAATCAGACATGCGGTGCCAACTTGCGAACGTCTTGAGCGCTGTGCGAAACGCACCGTATAGTGTCATGCAGTGCATGCATACTAGCTTTAAGTTAGATCAATATGGTGAATCGCGGTGTAGCACCCCCACGCATGACAACCTTTAACCCTTTTAGTCGTATAAATATCCTATCACGATTTGTATACTAGAAGGTATATTGAGGTCTCACCTCTAATGTAAGCATTTATAAATGAACAAATTGGTCTATAAAACGTAATTTACAAATCGTGCTTCCAAGATCAAGATGACATTCTAGAGATTATATAGATCTTAAAGATGGTGTGTTGTGGTAATAAGTGGGCGTATTTCAAAGAGCGCACATGCAGGCGCCATGTGCTCGCGCTCTACGCGATATATACGTGCTCTGACGAAAGACTCCAACGTAAACATGTACAATTAAGCGTCGCTCACGCGCACACACGAGTCCGCCTGTCTGGCTGGCTGGTTTTAAGACATCGTGCTTCTCTGCATGCGCGCATTTTGCCAACACGGCCACTTTAAAGTGAGGCTCATCATCGAGGTACTTCGGACATGTCGGAGAAACTCCAGTAAAGCTCGCTTTATCACAAAATTATAAATAGATGGATGTATCAAGTAATTGTTGATTCTTCGAGTTTGTACTACGAATGTAAATCCAAGGTGAACATACCAGGGCAGTCAGATACTGTGTGTATTCAACGCATCTGTTTTGTAATCTGTATAAAATATTAAATACATGAAATGAATTAAAGACATGAAACATGTTTCTAAGGGGAATTTTTCTAAATATATATTTATCACGTACCTTGTTCTACGGTCAGATATGGCCGGTGTTATTCCTCGAATGGTGAGTATTTATTCTCCTTGGTTGTTTTAAAATGTTTATCCTCCAAATCGACCAAAACAGACGTCGTTGGATTATAGTCCAGAGTATTTGTCCAAATGGTCCCAGCTCTGGTATCTATACAACAATCTGTACCTAGGCGCGTTGAGATGTTAATGAATGTGTCAGGTATTTCTCGAATGGTCGTTGTTCCGATATTAATATTAAACCACGAACAGAGTACATCAACTGTTAAAGATAAGTTGTTGAAATCTAAATCAGAATGCTTGATTAGTTAATTCCATGCGACATAAACTATGCTGGTGATAAATCACGACAGACCGCAGGGATGGGTACGACAAAGGGAATTCCTTCCCAAAACCCGACTGCAGCATGGAGGGTGGGCGGACCAACAAGTGTGTGGATCTTCGCTCAGATGAAACGAACTAAATGGTTGTTATGTGCATGATATCATATCATATCAACAGAATTTGATCACCACGTGTGTCGCCGGAAACACAATATATCAGCGCACACGAATAATTAGGACCCCATCAACTGTGAAGATGGTCATAAAAGTCATAATATGAATGCAGCGTGCGGTTGGTTGGGGAGTCTCTATTCTTCGGAGGACAATTGCCCAAAAAATGTTTCACGGCCGGAGTTCAAGCGCGAATTAGGTCCATGATGGTACACTACTGCGCAAAAAAATTATCGTTCTCTCAGATAGTAACCCTTTCTTAATCACGATGCTCAAGCATCAAATGGTTAAGCTGGAAGTATGGACTGAGAGACAGCCGTGGAGCAGAAAGGTATAATAAATCATACACTCAGGATCCGTTCAATTTGTGGGGTCCACACTGCCAAATGAAGTTTGAAAAGTTGACAAGTTGACAAGTTGAACTAAATCATTCACTTATTATCCGTCAATTTTCAGGATCCACACTGCCAAAATCGCAACGCTGAATGTGTATAACCGTGTACCAAATCCGACTATAATCATTAACCCTCCCAAGAATTCACAAGACGTTATCAAGAGTATGCACCACGATAATATATTCTTAGTCAGAAACGTTTCGTGAGTACCTATCGTCTTGCAATTAGTTTCACTGGATCTGATGCATCGGTCAATCTAGAAGGTCAAGTATGACTTAACCTGTTCACTACTAGATTGTGCAATCCCTATAGAGTTAATACAAGACCTACAAGGGTTCCAATCGGCGATAGGTTAACCTGTTCACTAATAGATTCTGCAATAGCACTATAGAGTTGATACAGGACCTACAAGGGTTCCCATCGGCAATTCTGGTTTAACCTGTTCACAGCTAGATTGTGTAATCCCTGTAGAGTTAATATAGGACCCACATGTGTTCCCCTTGGCAATGGGTTAACTGCACGTGTGACAGGTGGCGTCTTGTGTTAATACCCTCATTGAAGTCGACACGTTAACTCAATGGTATACATGTGGAGTGGTGCTTACAGGGTTAATGATGTTCCGGTAACCTTTTCCAGTCATTTATAGCTGCATCCTAGGCAAAATGCTCAGGTCAAGTAGTCTTGGTTCATTATATATCACTGATTACACTTGAAAACAAAATCCTTCGCCCCTGCACAAGTTTTTACTCAGATAGGAGGTATATTTCGCGAGGGTAGGTGAAAGACAAAACAATGACGATATCGTTTCAACGCGGTTGATTTTGTTTATCTTCTTCAGAAAGTTCTAGTAGGGCTTCTCGCTATTGAACTCAAGAGATGAGTAAACTTAAACAATCCTCCTCAACAAAGGAACGACGAACAGAACATGTACAAAATAGAGCAAAAATAGAGCAAAATAGTTGTCCTTGGAAAAATTGCGTTATTGAATGAAAAGTCCACTCCGAGGTATCGACATTCTACTACTGTAGTAGAATTCAGTAGTATACACGAACAAACAGACATCAGAGGGATTTAATACAGGGATTAGTAACAACAGTTGGTCCCGGGTAAACGTCACCGCTTTTTGTTTTAAGTTCCGTGACTCTTTGGCCCCCATCGTGCATTCCTTAGTGCATCTTTGCGAGCGGTGTCAGATCCAATTTCAAGCGGGACGGTGAGGCAGGTGCGTTTGGTCTCTGTCATCAAACATTTTTTTTTTTTTTTTGGAAAAAAAGACCTTTTCCTCTCATACCTCTCTCACTCTTCTGATTCCTATCTTTCACCCGCCTATGGAAAGCGAAGTGTCACAAAACTCCAAAGACCTTAGTCCGGGGGTTCTACTCTGCGCAAGCAACAGAAACTACCGACTGAGCACATGGAGCAGGTTTTTTTTTTTTAACAATGCGCGAGTGAAGAAAAACCCTGATGGGTTTTTTTTACTCTGCGCTAGCGAAGGAAACACACTAATCAATAATTTTTGTTTGTTTTTTCTTGCGCAGAGTAAAACACCCTCATCATGGGTTTGGGGAGTTTTGAAACACCTTGCATGCCATACCCACCCAATACACGCGCCCGATGTGTCGTGTTTCATAACGACAGATGGCTGACAAAGGGATACTTACACCACATCATTCATGACAATGGGTCGTTGCCGCACGCCATATTTCACGACAATGGACTGTTACAAGGTATATTTCATAACAATTTCATACTGCGCGGAATATTTAACAACAATCGACAATGTAATACTCTATGGTACATTTCATGATGACAATGTCATATTTCATAGCGTACTTCATGACAAAGGCGTCATAATACTGGCACAAAGAGGTGGAAAAACGAAACAGAAATGCAGGAGAGGATGACATCGATCGGCATAAAACAAACATGGGTTATTGTTAGAAAGAGAACATCAGCTTTTTGGGATAAAAACAAATATAGGTCCATTGTTCGAAAGAGGATCACATCTTTATTTGGGATAAAAACAAATAAGAGGTTATTGTCAGTAATGGAACGGAGCCTGACAATAGGTGTCCCTGGAAGATCTGTTAGCAGCACACGCCAACCTACTTCCACAGGTCGGAAACGTGACTAGGGGTGTATGCAGGGTCTTGTGAGTCAGGAGAGGGGTGCAAATTCGCCCCCCTTCACATTTGTAGGAGCTCCAACGCACGATAAAATATTATATGTTATTATTCAATTTGAATGAGCGCCAAAACTACAAAACAACAGCGCAACGACAACGACAACAACAAACGACCCCGTCCGAATACATCTACTTAATCTACTCCTGTGTTTATTTGTTTGTTTGTTTGTTTGTTTGTTTGTTATGTAATCTCTTTAAATTCTCCTGTCCCCAGCTGAATGCATCTACCTTCAGTTACTCCAAACCATCCCCGTATCAAAACCAAACCAGAAGAAGGGGGGGGGGGGGGGTACACCCCTGGACACCCGCCCCCCTTGGTGTACACCTCCGAACGTGACTGCCACTCGTATACAATCTTTACTTAGCCACCGGAAAATTGACTCGGTAGAAATTGTGGTCCCCATTCGGATAAACTTTACGCTATTCTAGGTGTAAACCGGGTGTTAGAAAGCTCCTCCTTGTGGAGTAATAACACAAAGACAAACAGGGTTAGTCTGTATAGAAGCATTTCCTGTGAATTTGTCAAGTTTGTTTTGGGGCATAATTATGTGGATAAGGGTGGAGCGATTGTTAGAAGTGTTGGCTTCCTCAGTGCTCTTTATCAAGAAGGGAAGACATGTCATTATGACGGGAGAATGACATGGCCACTAAGCTCAGGGTGTTTTTCTCTTGTGTATCATTGGGCTTTGTAAAGTATTTCACTCACACACACCCAAAAAGTTAAATCTATAAAACACTTCGCCAATATGATTTGTCAAGTTTGGGACATCATTATGGGTATTTAAGGTGTTGGCCTCATTATTGCAGTTCTATTTCAAGAAGCAATTAAGGCGTATGTGACGGAAGAAAGTCTTGGTGGTACTTTCGATCTGTCTTTTCCCCCCGAGCTCTTGTGAAAGGTGTTATGTAAGAAGAAAAAGTTGAATGGGAAACGCTTTCCCGACTTATTGGTTTGTCAAGTTTGTTTTGCGACGTAATGATGTAATGACATGAGGTGGAGTGATAAGTTGGCTTTGTCACGTTTTGAGTCCAAAAAGGCATAAGACGCATAAGGCCTGGCAGGTTGAGTGTTACCCAGTTCATTGTGTCATCATAGCCATCACCATCTTCATCATCACCACCAATGGTATATAGACTGATATCTGGATATAGGGACGTCCGTTGAAAACAATGAGGTCAGACGACATATCTTGCTGCCAAGTGCACGTGGTAGCATCGTATCAAAAACGTCGAGATCATGATACATCATAAGACATAACTACCACCACTACCAACACCACCACCATCACCACCACCACCATCATCAGCAGCAGCAGCAGCAGCAGCAGCATCAGCAGCAGCAACAGTAGCAGCAGCAGCAGCAGCATCATCATCAGCAGCAGCAGCAGCGGCAGCATCATCATCATCACCATCAACATCATTATCATCATCATCATCACCAGCATCATCATCATCATCATAATCACCATAATCCTCATCATCACCATCATCATCATCACCACCACCACCACCACGGGCGTAGACATGACATTGATACCCATTCAAGTGGGGGGATGATCTATTCATCCATCCCCCCCCCCCCAGTTGAATAGGTATTACGTAACTCGCTACGCCCGTGACCACCACCACTACTACTACGATTGGTAGAGGAACGTTTCATCGTTGGGGTCAGACCAAATCTCATGCTGCATAGGTGCACATGTCAGCATTGTACACCCAAATGACCAAGGTATTCGGTGTAGAAATACATCACGCATAACCATCATCATCATTACCACCAATGATAGACGGACGTTCCATCGCTGATGTCGGACGATATCTCCTGCTACACATGTGCGCACGACATCATTGTGCTCCAACCTTCAGTGTCTTGCAGCCCGTTCCAGTTGGGATATCAAACTGACAGGGGCACGACTTCCCGCGACCATGTGTGACACCCGGCATCTGTGGACATAGTTCCACCTGTTGGCAAGCCCTATTTTCCAGCGCCAACGACTCGAGACGACCAAGTACATGTCTCGCGCCGAATAAGATCATATCTTTTTTTATTATTTTATTTATCTTATGTTTAATTTTTCTTTCGGATTTATTGTTTGTTGTGTGTTTTCCTAGATGTTGTCGACGTCGTTGCTGTTGTTGCTGTTGTTGTCGTTGTTCTTATCGTTGTACTTATTGTTGTTGTTGTTGTTGTTTTTGTTGTTGCTATTTGTTACTGATGTTGGTGTTGTTGTAACTGTTGATTGTTGTTGCTGTTGTCGTTGCCGTTGTTGTTGTTGTTGTCGTTGTCGTCGGTGTTGTCGCGTTTGTTAGGATGTTACTTCTCTGTAAGTGATAACCAAGTTGTCAGCATACCACCGACGTTATTGTAATCCTACTGCGATCTAACATGTATAATCACCTAGCTAGTATAGGTAACATTGATGGAGATGTCGTTGGTATGACCCGCTCGATCGGGGCTCGAACCCACGACCTTACTGCATGCTTGAGACGGACGTTCTACCACTGGTCAGCAAGGTTCGTTCGTTCGTGTCTCCTTGCTTTGCTGTACCGCGGCTCACCATTTCGAACTAGGCTAGTTTGTGCGCACCATAGTGCATTACGCACCGTGCCCAAGACGGTCGCAAGATAGCACCGCGCATCTAATTTACGAAGTTGAACCATAACGTGTCTCTCAGGCAAGGTCCCGGTATCATACGCGTTAAACCTTTTAATATTTCGTCACAAGTTTCTTTGTTAGTATTGCGGAATAGGTCTTGCGCCAGAAATGATATTGAAGATATTGGTGGTATTGTCTGTCGCAAACGATTCGAGACCACCAGGTCACGCGCCAAATACGATTTACATGGTGACCTTTTGTGTCTTTATTTGTCCTCAGTTTCATTTTTGACTCTTTGTTCGCGATTTTTCTTGCGTCAACGATTAGCAGCCACCATACCACAATCTGGCGTTTAACTACTGTATTATATTAGTTTATAACAGTCAACTTTTATTCAAAGGCATTGGTTAATTTTGTTGTGATGTGCAAAACATAAATATGGTAGGCGGATCATAATATAATTTTAATTGCCAATGTCATTAATAGTTATGTGTGAACATTTCCTGTCTCAATGACGCGGTAAACGCAAATACTTTCATACAAAATCATAGATGTTTTCTATAATTTCAACTGTTTTTTTTTCCATTTCCTCTCTATTTTCACATTATTTTAACTGCATCAATGACATAAGCATATAATTGCATCATAAAAAAACAATTAGTATGCAGAATATTATCATACCAATTAAGGCTGCTCGGCTAAGCCAAAGTAACAATGCTCCGAGCGCTTTGAGACTTAATTGTAAAAAAGCGCTATATAAAAATTGACAATTATCATTATTATTATAACATAATTTGCAATTGCTGCGGGGAATATGTACAAAGAAAGTTAGAATCATATCGAGCTAGATCAATATCATTACAATCATATCGAGGTAAATCAGGACGAAACATAAGCATGATAAGTTTGACAATGTCACCAGGTATCAGGGGGCTGAGGTATTTTGCCCTAATATTATCCTCCCCGCTTTTCACCTGACAAGCAAAGAAAGAAAACAAGAGAAAGAAAATAACATGCAGTTTCTACCTCGTTGATGCCCGAACATGATATATGTTGATGGTTTTTAAGGTACGTTTTAAGATGGTACTTAAGTTTGCCTGAATATGACACGATTTTGCCCTAATATCACATTATTTTGCCCAAATATGACATGGATTTGCCCATGGGCTGCAGCCCAAAGCCCCAAGCCCCAAGCCCCAAGCCCCCCCCCCCCCCCCCCCCCCACTCCCCAGCCCACCCCCTCCCACCTCCTAAGCGTAGGCAAAGTACCTTTCATCACAGTCCTACGATGATTCTTTGATAAGACTCCTGGGTAAATAAAAATGTAATCTTGTGCCAAGATTATTGAAAATATTTTCCATCTCCATCGATCCGAGACCACCGAGTCACGCGCCAAAATAATAAAGAAATGCTTGAACCTTTTGTGTCGCTCCTTAACTGTTCCAAACAAAAAGAATTCTTCTTTTTTGCATTTTTGGGGCATTTTGGGGGGAATTTTTTGTGTGTGGATTTTTTAACGTATATACTAACATGCTAAATTACATTTCCATATTAATTTTGAAACATTTAGCAGCTTGCGACAACAAAGACATTTCTGGCTTCAGATATAATGTAAATGAAATTGTCACTGTATAATTATATAGGGAGCACTCTTTGTTCAAAATGATGTAGAATTTTAAGGATTTTCTTTCGTAACACTTATTTCTAACTCTTTGTCAGGCAATAATTTTGAAGTATGTCCTGAAATAACAGACATAACTTAATGGACATTGTTTTTGCGCGCGGTGCAGCGTAGTTACTATAAATCCCTTCAAATGAACCATAATTAGATGAAGTTATACTTTGTGTTTATATCGCATCATAACCAAGGATTAAATTTATTATAAGAAATACATCCCTGGTCAAAATAGCACATCTGACTTCTTGCGAGTATTCAGTAGTTAAAGGTGCACCTGTAAAGTGTCAGATATTGCCCAAAATGACATTTGAGAATATCAAAATCATTGTAAGATAAGTCCAAATAGTGTGTGAAAGTTTCATTGAAAAAGAACACTACTATCCTGGTTAAAAAAGCGAAAATTGGCGTCAGCTTTTACAACTAATTACAGTATGACGTTTAGGACCGTTTATAAACGCTCTTGAGCTGAATGATTATCAATGATAGAGATCGTCATACTAAAGGGGCATTTGAAAAAATATAACCCTATTTTATTCTTCTCTTACCATAAGCCAAACAATACGGTAGAAGAGAAATGTGGAAGCTCAAATTGATTTTTGTGGAGTTAGACACTTTACAGGTGCACCTTTAAATAGTGTTTTGTTCATGTCTTGTTCGCACATTAGTTATTCATTAATTTTCAAAACGCCATTCCTGACTGCCAGTGTTGACAATTGTGTATCTTCTCATATTAGATGCAATATAAGGTGTCACACTAATTATTTTTCATAGTTTATATAACTGTTTTTCACTTATAATGTATCATGTTTAGCTCTCGGAAAATGTGGCTATGACCTGTAACAGCGCGATGAAATAGCAGTCCATTTTGTCATGCATTGTTTCTGACAGATTCACATCTCTATGTAGGCATATGACAATACTCAAGTTCAATAATTATTATAGGTTCGATTTTATATTATAGCGCCTAATATGACACAATGTCATCTCTAAGCGCTTTGCATTACTATTATATTAGTTTGGAGATTTCTAACATATAAAGCAATGCTTTTTTACGATGCTTTACTCTTATTGACAGTTTCCAATAATATATACACAAACATTCCGCGGCTGTTTGACGTCGATGTGTGTAATTAAAACATAATTAATTTCTGGGAATCAATGACGGGCGTATCTAACCAAGGCTGGTCATTATTTTCACCCACAAAATGACAAATATATATTCTAGAAAAACATATATATATAGTTAAAGGGATAGTTGAGTTCTGGTAAGGAGAGTACAATTTTGGTGAAACTGAATTTTAGTAACCAAAACCTGCATCATTACATTACAAACTAATAGTTATAACTAGAAAGGAACACAAAATTACAATTGACGTTGTAAAGATCATGTTATCATTCAAAAGGAGCCGTTAAAACGTAAGAGGGCGCTCTCTAAACACTCATCGGTTTCAACCATTTTGAATAAAATATTGTGCATGTGATGTTTTGTTGAAATAGTGATTAGATACAGAAATAACCAACAACTATTTAAATACCTATTTTGTAACTTTTTGAAAAGAGGAAGCATTTTTTTGAATTTTTAACGGCTGGTTCAAAATTCTATAATAAACCTGGGGCCCCAGCTTTATTACAAATTGTTATATTTATAGATATTTCAGCCATCTCTGAACCGATTTTGATCAAACAAAGATGATTTTATTATTTAAATATTATGCTCTTTCAAATTTTACACTCAGTTTTTCATTACCTCACAAAAAAAAAGTAGTCTAGCGCCCTCTCTACCAAAACTCAACTATCCCTTTAAAGGGCTTGTGGTTCTTTCTTACCTTGCTGTTTTCGTATTACCAATAGAAGCATGGAACAGTTTTGGGTTTTTCAAATATTTATATTTTGTTAAAAAGATATTTACGATTGAAGTGTTCGGATTTGTAATTATCCACTGTGTACAAAGTCAGTGCAATGAGTCTGTGAACATCACTTTGCATGTTCGCTCATTACTCGGCCATAATATAGCATCCATTAAAAGTTAAATGTTCACACATTACTTAGTGGACACATCAGATCACAAAAGTACAAATTGTATCAACCATTCATCACTTTTTGCACGTGTCAACAAAGTTACTATATCCCTTTAAATACTCGTTATAACTATAATTTCGAATTTCACAGTTCGTGTAGCCTTAATAATAGTACTTCACGTTCGATTGATAAGCAATGTCATGACATTGTCATTGGCATGATCAAAGAAACCAAACATAATATAAAAAGATATTATCGAAATAAAACGAGTATATATTGTACATCTTTGGCATTTTGTAGGTGAAAATTAATTAGCAACCTTGTTGAGGTAGGCCTGTTAATGTTTCCAAGATTGTTGTAATTGTTTACATGCATCGGCGTCAACTGTATGTTTTAATTATTATTGATGTTATCATTATTAAAAGTGTATTTCTATATGTTATTGCATTTATGTTGGTAATATAAATACATAATTATTATACAGATGTTAACTGGTGATGGAGGGAACATCACGGAATGTTTCTCTCCGAGGGATTTGAAATGCTATTGAGGGAAGATTACAAGTCCCGATACGTAGTCACGAAATCGCATTTCAAATCCCGATGGAACATGTCCCCGACAACAAGGTTAACATCTGTTATGTTATATGACGTAGTTTATGTACAAAAGTAACACATCTTTACACTTTTAGAGTCTCTGAGCTCGATTAGAATATGTGGATTTTCGAAGTGATATGTTGACAAGTCATTGTGACGTCATAATATAATCTCTCTCCTCTCATTGTGACGTCATAATACAATCTCCCTTGCAGCAGCATGATGTGTTTCTCAAAGATCCTAAGTTGGACTTAGAAATTATGGAAAGCCGTTATTTTTTTTTAAAATAATTTTGTAAAATTTATTTTAAAAATCATTCATCATTAATATTTTCTATTATCAAGGAGATTTCATGTTCTTGATGTAAAATTTATGAAAAGTATAAAAATACTTGCATTTTTGCTTTGGGATATATTTTATTCCAAGGCTACAAATGGCTTTCCATAATAGTTAGGTCCGAAAAAAAACCTGCAATCGATAGCATCGCTTTTATTGTTTGCCATATGTCTAAACGAAAATTCTCCTATATCGATATATCGCGGCTCTTCCGTGTTACAAACTGAAATATGTTAACATCATATGACTGAGGTTAGCCAATCAATGACTCGTATTTGTCCAAGTCAGATAGCATAGATATATGTTATCTGACTCGGTCAAATACCAGTCATTGATTGGCTCAACACATTCGCGTGATTACAATGATATTTTGTTATATCACACTTTTTTTCTTCAATTTCATAATCGAGTTTACATTCTTCCCTGCATGACTTGATGTTGGTTTATGTTGGTTTATTTAAGTTGATTCGTATAATCTGAGATGTATCTTTATGAATTACAATGTATAATTATGAGTTAAAAACTGTGTTTTTTAAAGTCAATTATGTTTATAAATGTAAACATGTTAATAGTAACATTCTACTTATGATTCGTTTGAATTTCGATTTCATGACGAAAATGCTTTATGATTTGTAAACATACTGTCAAGATTGATATTTGTACAGTACATGCCCTTTCAAAAGTACATGATTATAAAGAGTTACTGCATATTTACCTCCAATGGGTGAGTATAATGTCAAAACTTATTATACTGTACACATGCCCTTCCAAATAATGGTTATAAAACATTACTATTATTTGCATGTATGGTCATAGGGCAATATCATAACATAAAAACGCATTAAGTAGGTCAACAACCGCTGTAAGTGTTGTAAAATAAAGTGGGGCCTTAATTCATACACAAGAAGTTGACAATATTTAGGTCAAATTGTACGCAATAAATAGTTACAGCACGGATCAATGTTTAGTTCAATGCCTTGAAAACAAATAGGGAAACAAATATTAACTATTGTTACAAGATAATAAACATTCAAAATAAATAATTATATATACGTACAAATACAATATATCATGCCAGAACATGTTTAGAAATATAATACATGGTCATCAGTAACAGTTCAAACCCACGCAATGATATAATACAGTAATATATTCTTTGGAGATAGAATATGGTTCATTATTTTGGGGGGTCATCTCCCTTTTCTTTTGTTGCCATTTAAATTTATCATCCATGACGTCAAGATCGCATTCTTTACCTCTCTATTATTGTGTCTATATTTAAAGTATAAAATATTTTCTCTTCTTTGGTGATTTTGCTATCCTTTTATTCGTTGCTAATTTGGTAAACTATTCGTGATATTGCTGTATTCTTCACGTTTCTTTGTACCAAATACAAACTATTTTCAGCACTTTGTATTCGTACTCTTCTATTCCAGTCCTTTTGTTGGAAATTTGAATCTATTCCCGCCCACACGCTAGCCAATCAGAGGCATAGCCGGGGTGCGCAGCTATGTGGGGCACAGGTGGGGAATGAACATACCCGTGGACAGTGCTGGGCACGTGTGCAAACAGCGTACATTAAAGGGGTCTAGTAACGTTGTCCAAATCCACAAAACTTACTTAGAATGGTTCTCTTACACCATGTTGTATTCGTATTACCAATATTTTATTAACCGTCCATAGCTTTTATCACATGACAACACTGATACTAGATCACTTTTAATAGACCTAGTGCTTAGAGATTCTTAGAGCACCCATATGGCCCAGTAAAGAAAATCCGAAGAAAACAAAAACTTCAACCAATAAGACACGTAGGGGAAGGGTATACTCCCCTATGGAGTCACCCCCTGACACTCCCCCCCCCCCCCCCCCCCCCCCCCCACCACCTCCCCCAACCGGGACAAATAAATCAATACAAGAAATTGACATTTTTAGCCAGCGGATCTAAACCAAAGCCTCGCCCGCCCACGCCCCGATATAGACTGATTCGATAGCTCCCAAGTAACATAAGTAATGCGAACATAGCAGAAGGTTCTATAGATGGTAAACACATTGCAGTGCATGTTGTGATTTGGACATAAACATGATTATCTTCTTGATATGCTGCCAATACAAACATGACAAATGCAAACAAAATATAATTATTATTGAAATAGAGAAAATAGAAACAAAATGTATTTGATATTGTACACACTTAATTCCAACTTGAGTTTGAGCGAGAATGGGTGCTAGCTCAGCTGTTTGTTCGGCTGACATGACGTGACCCCCCCCCCCCCCCCCCCAACCCCTCCCCCTCTTTGCACCCCGCACACGCAAACATACTCTCCATAAAAAAAATTGGGGGGGGGGGGGGGGGCCTGAGAAACGATGCTCTTAACCCGCTCCCTACGAGTTGATGAAATCCCCATAGACATTATACACAACCCACTCGGTTCCCATGGTCAAGGGGTTAATTACATTGTTATATTCATTAAACAACAGAGGTTTATTTGTAAATTTAATAATATAGTTCCTCTTTTTGATATGTTGACAAAGAAAGTTTTACAAAATCTCTATCTGGAATGGAAAGACATTTTACTCTTAAGTGGCAGTTGCTACAATTGTTGCTTGTATAGAAATATTATTTTGAATTTGTTTAAACACGCACATGATTGTATTTGGTTTGTTTGTTTGTGTGAAGATTATCAAAACATAGCCTGTAGAGGACTCAAAACATTGAAGAAGAAAAAAAACATACTCTCTGCAATGGGCAACAATTTCTCATTTTCGATTGACTAAAAAATTACAGTATTTTCTATGAAACACTTTTATGATTGACATGCAATCATCTCTAAGCGGTTGGCAACGGTATAATTATCCTGGTATATATTGGATTTATAGCTTCTTTGCATGCGACGTGCACTTTCCACTCCCTTGCCAGCCGGGGGGGGGGCATTATGGCCCCCTTAAGATCTCGGCCGCGGAGCGGCCGATCGCCGTGAAAAATTTCACGCATGATAAGTGAAGTGTATAGAATACAATGATAATTTTAATTTTTTGAAAAATTCATTAATTTGCATATTTATGGTAATTTATGCAAATAAGGTCATACAATTCATATTTGTACCCATCACTCATATATTCTTCATAATTAAACTCTGGTTTTCACTACATATATTCTTTAGAGCATTTGGAATAATAATACAACAACAAAAAATTGGAAGAGCCAGGTTTTTCCTTATGTTTTCTATTGTTTTTATAATTTCTTATGTATTTCTTTGTTTTTTTACTTATGTATTTTATTGTTTTTGTTGTTTATTTTATTTCTAACTATAATTCAACTAATTTGAACCCCAAAACAAACATATAAAATGTAAACAAGATCAAATAACCAATGATATACCTCCTTTTACGAAAAATGATATTTCCATATGTTTTGTACACAAATCACGAAATTGAGCGATTTTCGGGCTGACATGCATAGACAAAAGGTCACGTGACTTCGTAACGGTAGGTCCGATTTTCAAAATTTTTGTTTTAAAATATGCGCAAGACCCAAAAGAAAAAAGTCACCAAGCAGCGGCGCGTCATCTTACCGCGTTTTGGAGCAATAAAAAAAAATCGCGGAGGGGGGGGGGGGGCATTATGCCCCCCCCCCCCCCCGGCCTTATTAGGGTTAAGTCTAACTGAAATTTAAGCTCAACTTAGAGTCGTTGTGAAACACCCCAAAGGTAATAATAGAGAGCAGTGAATGTGGATAAATTGTGTTGCTGAATGACAAACGTGATGGGCATTTGCACCCCATTTTCACTAATGGTTTCGAACTCGGGATCCCATGCTTGGAAAGCGCTTTACCCATTCTAGCCACACCTCGCACACAAAACACATTTTTGTTTGTTAATTCCTGGGGGGAAGGCCTGGGGTGGGGCAGGCTAATCGCTCATGGGAAACATTGTAAACAAATCATTAAAATCATTGCTGGCAAGTGGCCCCTTTGAAAATCGTTCATGGTCTTTCGTTTGAAGTTTATTTACTATTCAAGTATTCGCATATTTTCGAATATTCACTAGTCTATAAGCTCTACTGATTATATGTATGCTCATAATTATGTTTTGTTTAATTATAATACGTAGTAGACATCGGTGAAAGACACCATTATACGCATTTGTTTGTACATGATCATGATCTGCAATTACAGTCTATAAAATCTACCATTGCATATCGTTCACCTGCAAGGACGGAAATCGATTAATTTCGAACAAAGACAAAGTTATTTCGTTATAATGTGTTGGTAGACTGAAGTGGAACGTGTATTTAACAAAAAACAATCGTCCCGGAATGAGAATTCTGTGCAAGGCGTTGTCAAACTGTTATCAAAGGGTTGGACAAAAGGTGGAATAGACGTGTCAAAAAGGCAGATTACACGCGCGATCGTGTGAAACACATTAAAAGTGATGTATTACGAGTTCATAATAGGTGTTTAGAAATGTTTAGCATATTTGGTGCTTTCATTCAATTATATTCACGTCACTTAATATTGGGTTGTAATTATGGAACGCTAATTCTTACATATTTTCCCATACGTTTGATTTATCTTATTGCAGATACAAAAACAAAATTGGCTCTGTTTCAGAGACTGTCGGGATATTCCCCAAACTGATTAGATGATGATTTTGTTTGTTGTGACAACGTAAGATGTAAACATGGTAAAGTTTGCATATGTAAGCTGCAAACTTTTTTGTTCATATTTTGTGCGTTTTGGTAAAGTTATTTTCGATTGTGCTTGGATTGTTCCTGAGCTATTCTGTATATAGGCAAGAGAGCATACTGTTTAGATGTCCATGATAAAGATCAGAGATACGCCCATTTAGAAGAAGAATATTTACAAAGTTAAACAAAAATCCCTTTTCTGTTTTATTTATAAATCTTTGTATTTACTGAATATTTGTACCTTGATATTTACTTCAATAGAGATGTATTATTAAAGACTGAAATACTAGTAGATATTATCACATAACGTGTACATACTTCGCTATAATTACTTTTGTGAGTTTGTTAGGTGTTACACGCTCTGTTTATTTGCAATTTCCCCCATATCCGCATGACTTGTATTTTTGTTGTGCCTATGACGTTTTAATTTTGATAAAATTGTTTTGATTACGTTGGCTGTATTTATTATGACAATACATGTAGCTGACTTTTGTAGCAGTTCATGGTTTTGTATTTATAAACTATTATTTGTATATGACAAATGAATGAATGGAATGAAATGAAATGGAGTATTAAAATTGTCTATCCTTTTCGCTACTGGTACCTGGGTCACGTTGCAGAAGGAGATACAATCGATTGTAAGTTGCAATTGATCGTTCGTAAGTCAGAAACTTCGCGAGTTTTAACCAATCAAATTCGCGCTAGAACACATGATCTTATTTACAATTAATTGCAACTTCCAATCGATTGTATCTCTTTCTGCAACGGGGCCCTGGTATGGTATAAGTGAGTAGACAGTGATATAATTCACAATATCGTATTGTCATCGTGTTATGATTTCAAAATATGCCTGTTACTTCGACCGTATAACTTATGATTGATGCAATTTGGGTCATATTGGTTTAATTCCATCAATCTTTATGTTAATTATGCACCTCAATAACTAAATAATTTCATACAGATTTTCCAAGTGTAAATTGTCTGTGTTGCCCTACAACTTCATCTCATCTCATTGTTACTCTCATCAGTCCCGTTTGTATTTAAACAAATAAATCCTATGGGCTTAAAATACATTCTAGAAGGCTTACAAATTAATATAAGTCCAACATATTATAATGTCACTAATTCAAGTCCGGCTTGGATACAAACTAATACATAATATCGAGTTGAAAATCAATCATAGACTTTAAGCGAGAACCCCTAGCCCCTATCCCAAACCCAGACCTGCCCCATACCCGCCTATCAATGCGCTGACCTTTTATACCTTTCAAACATATACATGAACTAGGTATCGGTTGGAAATATATAATTTAAACGAATTATTTGCCCACATAATTGTGCATAAATATTGTGCATGTTTTCTAGTTAGGTAATTGTTTCTGATTGTCCGGCAAAATAATAAAAACGATTTTTAAGGTAGCTCGCAAAATGTGAGTTGATATTATTGTGTTGTTTTATTTCGAGAGAATAATGGCATTCTGTAAATATTTAGTATAATTCAAAAAGTGCTAAATCCACTTTTTCAAAAGCTGGTTTATTTGTTCAACATTGTACACATGCCTATGGGAATATGAAAATGGGACGTTCTATATAATTTTTGATTTCGATTGTGTACTTTGTCCTAACATTTGGATTTCTAGATGGCTATGTAGCTTATTAATGTACTGATATCGTTAACTCAATTTGTACGGAAAGTGGATTTAGCACCTTTTGAAACTAAGCTCTTCAAATGTCGATGAAAAAAGAGTCTGAATTCATAACCGCGATATGGATAGAGAGAAAGAGAGATGGATTGGTAATATTGATTGGATAATTGTATTAACTAGGAGTACTATATGGCCGGAATTGTCACAAACAAACGAATGTTGCTCAAACTTGCAATCTCAGAAATGAAAGCAAAATGGCAGACGGGGATGAGATCGGTTACGTTGTATTTCCAAGAACAGTCGCATTTTCCTCGCATCTACAAAACAAAACGAAGGTGGATTAAAATAAACTTGCAATAACAACGAAATTTGGTAATGTCTACGGACAAGTTGGTGGTGATTTGTTTGATGATTTGTTTTTAATTTGGTTAATTTGGATCCCTCTGTTTCAAATAGTTGTTTTTATACTACAGTTTAACCTGTGTATAGTGACCATCCAGGGGAAACTAGAATAGTGGCCACTGTAGACATGTGACCACTACAGACAGGTTCCGTAACAATTTTCCCCTGCAGGGGATCATTGTTGATGGCCGCTTGTAATAGGCAGGTTGGCTGCTATATATTAAAGGTGATCACTATTAAAAGACAAGTTTGAATGTAATATGGATGACGATAGTATTTCATACGTTCATTTGGCTGGGAACGAAAATAAAACTGAATTGAAATTTAAAAACACAAATTATGAATTTGACTCAAATTTACACAACTGGCGAAAGGTGTTATCTAAACGTATTGACCGTAAGTCAGTGGTGAATCGAGGATCAAAACTGGCTAAAGAGAGGGGACAATCATGCCCATAAGGTGGGGGGGGGGGGGGGGGGGAGGGGTGGGGGGGACAAACTTTCCCACGCAGGCAAGGGGCACATTTTCCCATGCAGGGGGCAAACTTGTTCATTATGAGGGGGGTGGGTGTAAATTTGACCATGGTGGGGACAACATTTCCCATGAACAAGGGGGGGGGGGGGACATTTCCAAGGGGGACAAAATGTTCCTTTAACGGAGCAAACTAATTCTATGAGGGGCATAAATGGGGCAAACTTTCCCATGAGCATGATGAGGGTTCAATCTTGCCCATGATGGCGGCAACAATCTTGTAAATATGGGGATGAGGGTTTATGCATATCTGTATTTATTTTTCCCGGAACAGAAAAGATGCGATACTTGCAGGGGGGTTGTTTGCACCCCTACACTCCATCCGTCCTTCAGCTACCACAGGGGTGGGTACTATTTGGTTACCCTATTTCAATATTTTGTCAATTTTTCTGCGAGTCATGGTCACGCACGGTGCGATGAAAGGAGCGAATCAACACTGCACACCTTCGTTTACCATTACTTCGGCCCCGGGACTTCGGCCGAGTATGCTGAACACCTGAAAATCGACATTCTTTAGCAAAGGTGTTTCCGGAGTAACCTATTGCCTACGGGAACCTGGTGGGTCATGTATTAATAATATGGGGATCGCATATTATAGTAGGGAACATGTTAAGAAGCAGCATTAGAAGAGTAAAAGTTTGAGCAAACATGGTACAACAAAAATTGTTATAATCGTTTGACCGAAATGGACAGAACGCCATGGGATGTACTGACAGAGTATTGAACAATATATTGAAAATGTATTGTTCAATATCTGAGTTACGGTTACACCTTTCCGTTAAGCCTCGCCGGAAGATGCCATTTTCGTGAAATGCAATGAAACGTACCTGGCTATTCCGTTGCTATCACGTGACAACTATGACATCAAGTGACAATACGTGACAGTTATTGGGTGTACGTGGCGCTTGCGAGAAGGCAGAAATAAAATTTCAAAATGTTCAAAATTGCGCCACGTGCAATCAGCTCTGTTGACTGACATGGCCTTCTTTACGTTTACGGGAGTGACCGACGTGGCTATACCGTGGCTGAACGTGGCCCGCACATTACAGGGTGCTAACGGCGCCGTAAAATAATCGATTCGAAACTAGTTTTACCTGGCCCTTACGTAGCAATGCTTTACGGGGATGTGTCGCTGTATTAGTATTTGCTACCGAATTGTTTGCTCAAAACATCGCCAAAGATTTGAACAGTGATCGGATGATTATTATCTTCACACTATAGTACTAGAGCAAACTATTGTTAAAGGCATCTACTAACATTATCATCACGGTTTCTAGACCCCTTTTAAATGACGTATGCCAGGTAGTCCAAAATGACGTCACAGAAGCCAAGCGATAGAGGGCGACAAGTTTGCAAGAATTGCAATTTGTCTGGCATTTTGGTAAGTTTTCGTCAAATGGTCAATGGTCATGATCATTCTTTTGGCCATAGTAATGCATGCAACCAGCATCTTAAATGATGTGGGTTTTTTTTTACAAGTAGGTCAAATCAGATCGAATTGATTTAGATGCTGACGAATGTTGACGAAATGATTACCAGTGATTACTCTGACCCATTTCCATTGGCATAATGTTGTTGGCGCTTCAAGGTCACTTAGAGACAAAGGACACGTCCTACAGAAATAAAGAAAAATCAACATATGATTATGATTTATCGAAATATTTATAATAATTGTATCAGTTCTGCTATAGTGCACACGAGTCAAGAGGTCGCCAAAAGACAAACAATTTCATGAGCTCATCTTTGTTCGTTGTGATCATCAATACAATTGAAACAAAAAATGAGCAAATAAAGATTATCTTGAACTGTTAATTGTGAAACAATGCAATTCATCGCGTGCAAAGCGTCTGTAAATAAAGATGATAAGTGTATTGACAAAATAATTGACATTGGGTATACAAGATGAAGATAAACGTTCTATTTTCATGATTTTGTTCGAAGCACAATGACATAACGCGGGTCTTGTGGCTTTAAAAATACGTATAGGGATGTAGAGGGCATCGTTCGAAATGTTAAACCGCGGTTTGCCCTTCGTTACTGGGCTAGTTTGTATATAACCCTGAGCCAGTGTGTAGTTCGCACCGCACGCAAGGTACACGCACGATGACACCACGCACGCGTCTGATTTACGAACTATTGTGTAAAATGTAACTTCTAGAACATTCCAGACATTATTTTTGACGCTCTTTCGGAAAATGAAGTTCAAATTTGAAAATTCTAAAAAAAGATGTTTAAGACGTCATGGTGACATCACACTTCACCACTCTATAAGGAAAGAGAAATTCGGGAAACCAAAACATGTTCCTTGTTTATATTGTTAATACGAATACAACGAAGTATGTGAGAATCATTAGAGTTCTAAGTAAGTTTTGTGGGTTTCGACAATGCTACTAGATCCCTTTAAACATTAAAAACAAATAATTATTTTACAATTTCGCAGTTTTACGTCGTAAGGCTAGATATTTTATTTGTTCATTACACACGTATCTACGCCCAATCTCTAATATGCACACAGTTATCTCCTATATGTGCGAATCGCCCTTTTGAATTCTACTGTCAAAGTCGACTCGACTCTCGACTTTTCCAGCTGTGTATGCTTTTCAATACATCACAAATACATGAAATATTTCGCCATTTCACAGCTTATTGTCGCCCATGTTTGACTTTCCTTTGCGCGGGTCACGAAGTCACGCCCACGCCCCTCACACGCGAGCTAAGTGTGTCCATGGCGGGTCCGGTAAATAACGGGCCCTCTTCTTGGGGCCTGTCACACTGTGACTCTACCTCCAGAAGACTGCCTTTAACTGCGTGGTATTGTGGAACTGTGTTCCAGTGAACGGAAGGTTGAAGGTTCGGGTCCCACTTGGGTTATGTAATACAGACTACATACAGTGTGTCCATGGCGGGTCCGGTAAGTAATGGGCCCTCTCCTTGGGGCCGGTCACACTGTGGCAATGTTCAGCAGTGTATAATCGGGGGTAAAGTGGTTCAGTGACTGGAAGGTTGAGGGTTCGAACCCTTCTTAGGGTACACATAAACAATTATTACAGATGCCCTATGTGTGTCCATGGCGGGTCCGGTAAATAACGGGCCCTCTCCTTGGGGCCGGTCACAATTGGGCAACGTGCAGACGACTGCTTTTAACTGCGTGACATTGTGGTTATGTGTTTCCGTTAATGTAAGGTGCAGGGTCGAGTCCCAATTGGGCAACGTGCAGACGTCTGCTGCATTCAAATGTGTTTCAGTGAACGGAAGGTTGAGGTTTTGAGACCTTATTGGGTTATAATGGAAACAATTGTGTGTAGATTTACGACTGTGTGTCCTTGGTGTGTCCTGTGCATACGGGCTCTCACATTGGGGCCAGTCACACTATGACAACCTTCATACGATTGCATTTAGCAGTGTGCCATTGTAGTAATAGGGGCTATTTAATCGCACGTCCACTATGTGGACTGGGACATGATGGCGTCGTGGTTCAAGTCCACTGCCAGATTCAGGGACGGCATAATCTCCAATCTGGCGTTCGAAAATCTGGTACAGGGCCGTGACGACGCGGTGGTGCATGCGCACGGCTTGACCCGTGACGTCATCACCTCCAAATCCACAATGTGGACATTCAATAAAACAAAATAAAAACGACTTGTTGTGGTTCAGTGAACGGAAGGTTGTGTGTTCGATTCTTCCTTGGTTTATATTGTACAGATTACCTAATGTGTGTCAATTAATGGCCATGATAACGGGTTGTTTAACTTGTATTTAACACCTAGTCCCCGTTGCAGAAAGAGTTGCAATAGTTTGTAAAGTTACAATTCATTTGAACCAATCAGATTTGCGCAGTAAGTCACATGATCTGACTTTCAATCAATTACAACTTTACAATCGATTGTATCTCTTTTTGTAACAGGGCCCTGGAATGATTTATTTAATTCAAGGCGACTACCGTCTATACACCTAGAGTGTTTTATTTCATGCAAGGCGACTGCAGTTTACAATAATAACGAGAGTGCCTTAGTGTGACTGGGTCCCTTTCTCGCTCTTACCGATCTAGTTATTACGACCACACAATTGCGATGCCATCCCATTGTCTTTATAAGTCAACAAACCTCGATGTGCGATCCAACATATCTCTTGTTTTGTCTCAAATTACGAGTATTTACTCCTTTTTGTCCACATTCCTGTGGATTCTGGGTCATTGTGATTGTCACCACATGTATGACGGGACAGTAATAAATAAATGACGTGAAAACTGAATCGGGATCAGTATGTGAAATTACAATTATTTAGTGTAACTTATCTTCAGTGTAAAAGGTGAATTGGCATCTTGGTCAAATTCGGCCAAAGACATTAGTTTGAAACGTTATACAAATGGCGTTATTCAGATATAACGTGAAATTGTATAATGAACTACTAAGTGTATATAATTATACTGACTATGTCATCCTGTGTAATATTCAAATAAACACATAAAACAACCAATAACTAAATTTGGATAAATCTGTGAAATTGCACTTTTCTCTAATAGAAAAGTACATTGGTAACTTGGTCCAATTAGACTTAATCATAAGTTTGGAAAGTTATTATAGTGGTTCTATGAACGATTGTAAGTGTCAAGCGACAACGAAAAGATCGAATTCAGAAAGTATAACTGATTAATCGTGAAAATGACTCGATAATAAATTACTAGTATTTCAAAACTATTTGACGTAAGCCCACGTATCACAAACGTATAAACAAAATAATTTAGTTTTGTTTGATGAAGAATAGACATTATAATCATGGACACATCCAATCACTTACCCTCCATATAATATCAAACCTGAATTGCACGCCACCGATAGAGAGGACGCGGAGGAGTAGCTCTCTGCAGGGAGTTAAAAGTTGAACAATAATATTCATACCTTCTGACGTTAGATAACATAACGCTAATTCCATTAATGCAATAAATGGCCGTAGCCACTAAGGATATACAATGGATGGAAGATCTTGATTTTAATTTCAGATAAATGTCCCCTCCGTGATTACAGCATTTCATTGTTAGTTGACGCTAATAGGATTATTGTCATAGTGAACTGTGTTTTGTTTGTTATTTTTGTGTTTCGATTTTTCATGGAGAATTCATTTTGTGATTTACGGAGGAGTATGATAAACGATAATAGGATTAGAATAACAATTCAGACCTTTCTTGTGTATATTTCTAAAGGGTATTAAAATCTGAAATATGAATTTAATCTTTACAGATCATTTTGAATTTTCCGTTTACGCTTCCGATATTCGATCGGGTGAAAAGGGGTATCCGACTTTGTTCTTTTAAAATTTCTTCTTTCTCTTCTTCTAATATGAATGAATGACTGAATTAATGTACTAATGACGAAATGTACTAATGAATGAATGAATGAATGAATGAATGAATGAATGAATGAATGAATGAAGGAATGAATGAATGAATGAATGAATGAATGAATGAATGAATGAATGAATGAATGAATGAATGAATGAATGAATGAATGAATGAATGAATGAATGAATGAATGAATGAATGAATAAATGAATGAATGAATAAATGAAGGAATGAATGAATGAATGAACGAATGAAAGAACGAACGAACGGACGAACGAATGTACTAATGAATGAATGAATGAATGAATGAATGAATGAATGAATGAATGAATGAATGAATGAATGAATGAATGAATGAATGAATGAATGAATGAATGAATGAATGAATGAATGAATGAATGAATGAATGAATTAATGAATGATTTAAGTAATTAAGTAATTAATTAATTAATGAATTATTGAATTAATTAATAAATGAATGAATGAATGAATAAATAAATGAATGAATGCACGAACGAATGAATAAATGAATGAACGAATGAATGAATACACATGATACATTACACAGTAAATATTAACAATAAACAATACTAATGATACCAAACTACAAAGTTATTATATGACAACAAATTCAGAAACTACTTCTTCAAATAATAATAATGTTTCGATTTATATAGCGCCTTATATGATTGATAATCATCTCTAAGCGCTTTACAGTGATATAACTAAACTATTTTACTGTTTTGTATTCTCTTCAAATTTACATCTGCCTTGAAATCATATCAAATCAAAACTTTAGGGAAATTAGTTAAAACTGCCTTTAAAATGATTTAGGCCCTTATATAGATATATCCAGTGCGTTTTCTTTCAACATATTCCCTTAGTTAATTCGGATTATTTACGTAGGTGGACATAAGTACTAGGAATATGGTATACGTATACTACAACACAAAAAGGATTCTAGGGTGATTGTTCTCGGCAAAGAATAACTACCTTTCACGGTTTTGTGCGGGGTTATTTCTATTATATATTCCGAAATTGTTCTTTATGTATATTTTCCAATTTCATTTGAATTAGTACTGGTGTTTGTATGTACTTTCGTCAGTCACACTTTGGAGAAGATTCTGCTAGGATCGAAAATGTAGGCCCTATATCAATTCCCGGCGGGGGGGGGGGGGGGGGGGGCGGGGGCACTCAACTATATTGCTGTACACACGCGCGACCACAGGTTTTTCAAACCCACCCTAAACAAGTTGTATCCATTGGTCAAATTTATACCCTATTCAAGTATTTTCGCGTGCTTTTTTGACAATTTTGCCCCCTAAACAAGTATAACTCCTAAAACATACCCCTTAACAAGGTCTACGTCAATTGAACAAGTTTGGAGAAAAAGATACCCTAAATGCGTATTTGTTTAACTCCACAAACATACCCTTTTTTCTGATTTTGGCCTTTTTGACACCCTAAACGCGTCACGCGCGTCACGCGCGTCACGCGCCATGATCGGCAAAAAGTACCCTTTTAACGCGTTTTTTTGGTCGCGCGTGTGTACAGCAATATAGTTGAGTGCCCCCCCCCCCCCCCCCCCCCCCCCCCACCCCCGGGATTAATTCTAATTCTCATTTGAATATTATATCAAGAGAAACTTTTAGCGGTTTTTAAATACCAAACAGCAATCATAATGATTCAAACCTCAACATATATGTGGAAACATTACATTTTACTATGTTTTTTGTTTCATCTTCTGTTGGTCATGTTGGTAATCGTGTGGAAATAATGAAGTCGTTATAGTTAACACACAATGGTATCCTGAAAGACTTTCGTCAACAAAAAAATCAATAACTATATTAAATTTTATTGCGGGGGTGATCACATTGGTGCTATTGTAAAGAAGGTGTTTTTTGTGAATGTGTGTTCTCCTTAAAATTTTAATCTCAACTATATCGGATAGATGCACATATCAATGGAAATTTATTAGAACTATAGAACCATACTGATGTAACTAACCTATTGAAAATATAATTATATCATCAAATGTTGTAATACAGTTTTCAATATGTATGTTAACTATTGCTTTAGAGTCAAACTTACAAATAAAAGGCCTTTGTAGCCCAGTCGAAAAGCATGTCGGTCTAGTGATCTGGAGGTCGCAAATTCAATATTCTAAATTCCTAAAGTTCTACATTTCTATTTTAATTGTTTTCATATTTAAGTCAGTTTTTTTTGTTCAAACGGTGATTAAACGAGAAAACAAATTAGGTCCGATATCAATAGTTAATGGTTCCTAACATACAACATGTTTGTTTTGATAAGGATCCCATAGATTTTATCATCATCGCATATAAACCACAGTTCACTTGTTTTTATATAAGAGATGTTATCTTGTTATCACAATGATCTTCTGCGATTGTTGTTGTTTTGTCCTTTAAAACAAACAAACAATTTCTACGCAAATGACAGAACTGATGTGGTGTGGTGTGTTAATAGCTCGTGTGTGTCCGCGCGTAAAGCAAATACGACGTGTTCAGTACACCCCAAAAAAGGATAATTAACCCGTAACACGCTTTATTTCATCGCATGCGCATTCAAAATCCAATTGGAATTCTATCGGTTCCCTCATACCTTGTTGTATTCATATTAACAATAAAAGCATGGGACAGGTTTTGGTTTTTCAAATTTCCCTTTACGATTGAAGTGTTCAGATGTTAACTTATCCACTGGATCGTTGAAACCGTGTACAAAGTGAGTGCAATGAGTTTGAATATCACTTTGCATTTTTGCTCATTACTCGGCAATATAACGTCCATTTAACTTAACATTTTCACACAACACCCAGTGGACATATTAGATAACAACAATATACATTGTATCAACCATTCATCACTTTTGCATAATTCCAAAAGGTGCTAAATCCACTTTCCATAAAAATTAAGTTAACGATATATCTACATGTATAATCTACGTAGCTATCTAGGAATGCACATTTTACGTCAAATAAATCACTAAAAATCAAAATATAGAAAGTTCAATGTTCATATTCTCATAGGCACGTGTGAAAAGTGGGACAAAGAAACCTGTTTTGCTCGTAAGTTGAAAAATTGGATTTAGCGCCTTTTGGTTGAAAGCTCTTTACTTCATATGTGAACATTGCTACAAAGTTACTAGATCCCTTTAATTATATCGCGTTAGAAAATTATGACCCTTGTGCGTGTCGGCGGCACGATGGTCGGGTGAGAGCTAAAGGGTTAACGGTTTGGTTTAAGGAAGGTGGATGGTAATTGTACAAGCTTAACTGACAAAAGGGAAAATATGTATTTAAATAATAGGACAAGACAAATGAATTTCAAAATGACCTCGAATCATGAGCGAAAATGCTAACAAATATACTGACAGTGTATTCAATACAATATGTGAATTTGATAAACAATAATTCATGGTCTCATTCCTGTGGCCATCTAACATTCTGAATGTGGTATGTAATTACCTTGAACACCGTTTTGATAGAACTTCGTTTGACATTATTTTTTACTTCTTTTCTGTTTAAAATATAATAATATGACTATGTCATTTTGAGGCTTGCGCTCTGACTTGTACAGGAACTGCAGCTGATGTCAGTGTTCTGAACTATAGATGGCGCTGTTAGCCCAAACCGTTTCTACCACAGTGAGTGCAACCAGAGAGCTTCAAGCAAGACATTGTTATGTTGCCAGCTGTCAAGGGAGCAGCCTAAGATCGCATAAACAGATCAATACTTAAACTGCACTCACCCAACTCCCCGGTGAGCATGCCAACCAGTGCTACCACAGTACCACTGTGGTGGTGCAGCCTCCACTCCAAGAAATATTATTTAAATCTGAAGCTGACCAAGCTGACAGTGAGACACTGCAACAAGATATCAACAATCTGAGCGAATGGGAGTCCAGATGGCAAATTAACGCGTCCAGGGCCCCGTTGCAGAAAGAGATACAATCGATTGTAAGTTACAATTGATTGTAAGTCAGAAAATTTACGCGTTTCAACCAATCAGATTTGCGCATCTAGAACACGTGATCTGACTTACAATTAATTGCAACTTACAATCGATTTTCAGAATCGCGTACTATCTTGCGAACGCCTTCCTCACGATGCGAAATACAAACTTGCTCAGTTGTTATTGTAGTGCGCACAAGCTAGCCTGGTTACAAACAGCGAACTGCGGTGTAGCATTTTCAACAGTGCCCTCTACACCCACACACACGACAATCTTTAACTAATAATATACGTGTACATGACTAGAGGCCATGCTTTAGCCAAGAGAGAGGGGCACTATGCCAGTATATCATGTATCAATTCCTTCGCTGAACAGCGCCATCTGTCGGTCCTTGAGTTACCAGTCCTAAGCTGTGTTAGGACTGGTGTCAGTGCTATTCCTTTTCAGACAAATGTTTCTAGTATCAGTAGATCTGACGAACAGTAAGTTTCATCACTACGCGACATCTTTCCAATACCTTAATCGCATCATCGAGCAACCTTTTTGACCGTCAATATTATATTATTGTCTATATTTTAAATGCTTCCTTTATTTTGTGCCAAGTACAATGTAGACAAAAATATAACACAAATCAAAACAAAATATATATAGCATCGTAAACAACAGGCGGAATTCACAAGAAAACCAACAATATGAACACAAATACACAAACAAAACTATAAAACCAAATCAATAAAATCGAATTTGTAAAACAACTGCAAACTACACATTATTCTGCAGTGACCACGACGTTGATGAGCATAGATCATAGAGCTGTATTTCCTATATACAGCTCTATGGCATAGCTATACTCTAGCTTAATAATAATTGCTATAGCTCCCTCTTAGTTTATTTTGAAGGTATGTGAAATGTTTTATGTAGTTTGCCAGCGTATTGCTACTATGTTAAAACACATGAACTGATGAACAAAAACAGTTTACACTTCCACGTATTAAGTCATAATTGGATATGTTTTGATATGATGTATATTCCATTGACATAGGTACATCACACAAATGGTGGCAACACAAAATGGAGGATGACGTTCTCTGTGTCCAAAAAGTTGCATAAATGTCTAAATTCCCTACTTAAAATATAAAAAACAACGTTCCGTAAGAAAACGTTTAATCTCAATAGTTTTCCTTGATCATGATACTCATATGTTTCCTCTTCTGCAACATGATTTACTTCACTTCTTAGTCATAATTATTATCATCATTATCATTATCATTATCATCATCCTCATCATCCTCATCATCATCATCATCATCTGTTTCTCTTAACATTGTCCCCTTCCCATCATCAGTCGTCATTTCGTATTTATTTCATTTTTCTCCCCTCCTATTTATATTCGTGTTGTCTTGTTCCTTTGTGTTGTTATTCAGTATAACTTCTATATGTATTGTCTTCAACAGCTCCCTCCTATAATTCTCTGCATCGGTCTTACAGGGATCGAGTAACTTGTTTTACATGTGAAAAAAGTGGTGAATGGTTGATACAATTTACATGTATATTGTTGTTATCAGATATGTCCACTGGGTATTGTATGAAAATTGCAAGTTAAGTCCGAGTAATGGACACAAATGCAAAGTGATATTCACTAACTCATTGCACTGACTGTACACGGTTACGACTATCCAGTGGATAGTTTAATATCTGAACACTTCTATCGTAAATATCTTTTTAACGGAAGGGAAAAAAAGAAGAAAAAAACCGAAACAAGTCCTGTCCCATGCTTCTATTGTGTATACGAATACAACAAATTATGAGGGACCCGCTAGAATTCCAGTTTGATTTGATTTGAGGATTTGGACAATGTTACTAGATCCCTTTTACCTCGCTCTTCCTCATTTCCTTGAATTCTCTCCTTTTCTTTAATCGATCTATCTATCATAAAAATCCCACTCAAAATTCTGAATATTCTTCGGATTCTTCGGATTAATTTCTGTTTCTTATCTGGCTAATCCTTGTCTTCTCCTTAATACTTTCTTCGTTCATAATCGTTCCTTCTTCATAATCGTTCCTTCTTCATAATCGTTTTCTTTCATAATCGTTCCTAATTCATAATCGTTCTTCTTTCATAATCGTTCCTTCTTCACAATCGTTCCTTCTTCATAATCGTTCTTTTTCATAATCGTTATTCTTTCATAATCGATCCTTATTCATAATCGTTCTTCTTTCATAATCGTTCCTTCTTCATAATCGTTCTTCTTTCATAATCGCTCCTCCTTCATAATCGTTCTTCCTTTATAATCGTTCCTTCTTCATAATCGTTATTCCTTCATAATCGTTCTTCTTTCATAATCGTTCCTTCTTCATTATCGTTCTTCTTTCATAATCGTTCCTTCTTCATAATCGTTCTTCTTTCATAATCGTTCCTTCTTCATAATCGTTATTCCTTCATTTTTCAGTTTCAGTTTGTATTTCTGCATTTTCCATAATTTTAGTATAATATCAGCGAAAATTACAATAACTACATTTTAGCAATAATAAAACATAAAAGTAAGTAAGTAATATAAATGTAATAATTAAAATATTCCAATTTACAAACATCTCTCATAATAAATTGAGAGCGACCAAAAAGAGGGAGAATGCAGAAGACCGAGTATGATTCCTCTTTCATAATCTGTCCGTCCTTCGCCCTATTCCTATCTCCTTCCTAGAGTCGTGCACGTGCGCTCATATATCATCTCAGCGCGACTCCAAATTGGCTGTGAAAGTGAATCTGTATGATCCCAGATTCTACGGGGCGCTGTGTATCTTCTTCACGGTCTGGGGGTGTTTCACAAAGATCCTAAGTTGAACTTAACTCTAAGTTGGACTTAAACATTATGGAAAGCCGTTAGTTTCTTTGAACATTTTGAAAAAAGGCCTAAAATGTGATAAAATGTTGATTCAAATCACTAATAATAAATAATCGAGGAGATTCCGTGTACTTGACAAGTTGATGTTTCATATTGTATGACAAGTAAAACAAATAAATGCATTTTTGCTTTTGAATATTTTTTATTCCAAGGCTACAAATGGCTTTCCATTATAGTTAGGTCCAACTTAGTGTTAAGTTCAACTTAGAAACTTTGTGAAACACCCCCTGATATCTCTTCTTTATTGTGTGTGTTTGTGTGTGTACATATATGTGTGTGTAAGGGGCCTGCATGTAATATTATTAAGTTATACGTTATGTTCTATTTAATACGTTGTTGAATTTGTATGATGTAGTTCTATTTGAATAGATTGTATATGATATGTCTCTATATAAATGTATCCGATTTTGTTAGCGCCTCAAGTTTTGTCATGTGAATATTGACGCGTTTTTATGTATTTGTAATGTTGAATAAAAACCAATTATCTATCTATCTTTCTATCTATCATACTTATATCCATTTATCAATATAACGCTGCGTAAATGAAGTCTAAGACTAATTAAGGCGTATAGATTTGTTAATATTAGGTTGAACAGAGAGCGAGAACATTATAGTTATTATATAATCAATCAATCAATCAATTAATATGAATGTTTACACTTAATTATATTATTAATGTTTGTATCGACGACTCACAAACGGGGGTGGGGGGGGGGGGGGGGAGTGGTCGCTCCTGCTTCTCCTTTCTGTTTATTTTTGTTAATTTAAATTATATAATTTGGAGTCGAAATTGTATTATTTGAATTTAAACTACTTGCATTTCTACAAGTACAACGGGTTGTCCTTTTTTGTCAAGCTTTAGCTTTGCGGGCTTTCCATATTTCCAATTTTATTGATCATACTATTATATATTATTAATATTGCTCCGTCATATCTATGTAGCAATGTGATATTAATTTTGCACTTGAATATTTGTTGTAATGTTGATGTTTTTATATTATTTGAAATAAAATCGAAATTGAAATAACATGCGTTAATCGGCACGTACAAGCAATCATGGACGTGATGTGGCAAGATTGGTAGCGTGCGTGCCTTTCAATCGTGAGGTCTCGAGTTCGAACCCTGAGTATGCCCATCGCGTTTTTCCTCGCCGCTGCTCTCCACCCAGGTGTATAAATGGGTACCCGGAAGGATGGAACGTAGTTCCTTAGCATTGTGTGCGCCCACAAGGTTGCCCTTGGCTGGAATGCTCCCCAGGGAGTGGAAAGCATGCACTTTGTGCTGGATTGATTGCAGAATGTATCCGATGACCGGAGTAATAATGTAATTGTAAAGCGCTTAGAGATGGTTATCAATCGTGATATAGGCGCTATATACATCGAGGATATTATTATTATTATCGAATGTGGAGATTGACACTAAACGCATGCACAGAGAGGTTTGATCTGATTTATTCAATTTCCACATTTTCAACACTATAATCATACAGAATCGAAAGTAAATTATATTTAAATTACTTGAATACATAATAAAACGATGTTACATATAAATTAACAGATCTGGGCCCCGTTGCAGAAAGAGATACAATCGATTTTAAGTTACAATAGTAAGTCAGGAACTTTGCGCATTTCAACCAATCATATTTGCGCGTTTAGTCACATGATCTGACTTATACTTCATGAAACTTTACAATCGATTGCATCTCTTTCTGCAACGGGGCCCTGCTTTTCAATTCTATACATGTTAATTGTTATAAAACATGTGTTTACAATACTTTGTTTTTTAACTATCTTGTTCTTTTCATCCTACATGATATTATCTCATTGATATTTCTTGTTGCCAAAAAACAAAATGGGTCTAAGCGAAACAAACTTATAAAAAATACAATGCTAATTCATCATATTCAATCATAAACATAAAACCCAAACTTGCACCCCAATACAATGCACCGGTTGCAAAAACTTGCGCGATGTTGCGTAGAAGCTGTGCGGCCTCATAGGAAAGAAGAAGATATAAAACAAGGTATATGCATATTATGACATATTATACAACAGAGGATATATTTAAAAGGAGTTCAAGTTCCCATATTCACTAGATATTACATGGAAACTGTTCGCACTTGCTTTCAGCGCCATAGACATGAACAGCTGTGATCATTATACCACGCCCGATACAAGCCTACAAGCTTTTCGCATTTATCATATTCACTCTAAACCAAGGTTCGTTGCCATTAATTAAATTCTCAATGTTTCCAAGTGCATACAAAAGTTTTTTTTTAAAGTGATACTCAGGACGGCATAGCAAGGCTCACCTCACAACAAGGGGGAGAGGGGGAGGGGGGGGGGGGAGGGGGGAGGGGGGAGGGGGGGGTAAATGAGAAAAGAGGGCAGGGTTTCGGCCATGCTGAAGTGTGTAAATCTTCTGCGAAAGGGACAAATTACTCAAATGTATTTTTCCGGGCCTACTTTTCAAGCTTGCCTGCATTGAAAATAACACTCTGAAACTTAGTTTGCATTGAACACTATGCACATTCTCGGGGTCTCTTTTTATAATGTTCGGGGCAAGAGAAGCAACAACATGAATATAGACAATGTATCATGTACGTAGGTATTGATTTTGCCGTCGTACTGGGGGGGGGGGGGGGGGGGGGGGTAGGGGCGCACATGGGGAAGATATGCCCCGTTTAATTGCGGTGCACCCCCCCCCCCCTCCCATAGCTACGCCACAATGGTCACTTTGATATATTGGGACAGAGTGTTTCTATTGACATCACATGTAATGTATGTCTGAAGACAAATTTATTGACCTCTAGATGTTCTTCAATCATATATAAGCCCACGGCCTTGCATTACACACGTGTCAAGGCATACAAATTATTCATTGTAGAAGCACTATTCTGTCGAATCCACGTCATGACGTGTCTTGTAAAGTGATCATAACGTTTGATACTTTCTGTTTATTCTTTCTCCTTTCCTTATAGTGATTTTGAATATTAAAATCTTAATGCAGTATTT
>JBAMJV010011737.1:0-75043 GCA_037951105.1 Echinarachnius parma
CCTTCTCAAAATAGTGCACCACCTCTCCATTCAATATGGTATAAGCATCTTTCATCACTAGCCTTTTCAATTTACAGAACGCGACATACATCTTTTACGGATTGTGTTATCTATTTCTTCAGTAGTCCTATATAGTTTTAACATAAACAATATACTTCTATCCATGGGTTTTAAAGTTAATCTTGAATCCTGGTAGAACGTTTTTCAACTCAAGCTCTTGAAATCCCTTGCACGTTTGACTTAATGACACATAATAACATGACATTATGCGAAACATATTATTCCACTTGACATTTGTACAGTTGAAATTTGGGGTAGGAGCACTAAACTCCTTTGCATTATAACTAGTTCCTGGGTTATTGTGATAATTGGCTTTCTAATTAAGCTTTAAAAACACACTTAAAACGCCTTTTCACGTGGAAATATTGAAATGAATAACAATACGTCCGGAGAATACTAGGACTGAGTGAATGGAGAATGTTAAGCCTAAAACAACAGTCGTGAATGGCGAGACATGAATCAAACTCAATTATACGCAAATACCGCTATGCACTATATAGATCAAATAACGGCTCACAGAGCAGCTTAAAGCTTTATAAAGCCTTGGGGAGTTGATCAGTCCATGATAATTGATTTGAATTCTGAATATTTATTTCATAAACACATTAACAATGATGATTTATTCACGAAAACTATTTTGTCACATGGCAATATGTTACGTGTAATCAAAATTGCGTGGCGTGCGTTATCTTGTGAAGATGGTAACGTATTGGATTGACGCATAATGATATAAACAGGGTTTATTAGGGCGGAGAGATTGCATTACCTATACATTCACCGTCTATCTCTCTATGGAAACTTGTAATCCCTTCATTATATGAAGAGCTTATTTCCAAAAGGCGCTAAATCCACTTTTACAACTTTGGAGAAAAACAGGTTTCTTTGTCTAACACATGCGTATGGGAATATGAAAATGGAAGGTTCATGATTTAATATTGATTGTGTAATTTTTTCTAAAAATTTTGATTTCTGGTATTGTATAAACTAAATTTTTGATGGAAAATGGATTTATCACATTTTGGAACTAAGCTCTTTTTATACACCTCTGCTACCCTGTAGAAATTAAGACGTTATGATCATACACTATCGTAAAGCGCATTGTATACTTTTTTATTTATTTGTTTTTATTGTAAATGGAAACATATACAATTAATTGAACTGTATTGAATTGGATTGAACTGTTTGGATATGCCATTAAAGGTATCTAGTAGCTTTGACCAAATCCATAAAACTTACTTAGAACTCTTATAGTTCCATTCATACCGTGTTGTATTCAACTTTACAATAGAAGCATGGAACACGTTTCGGTTTTTCAAATTTCCATTTCGATAAAAAAAATATTTACGGTTGAAGTGTTCGGATTCGTAATTATCCACTGGAAAGTTATAACCTGTGTACAAAGTTAGTCAATATTAGCGAAATATTACTTTGCCTTTTCGTTCATTACTTGTCCATATAATATCCATTTAACATGAAATCTGCACACATTACTTAGTGGACATATCATATCATAAAAATCTGATTCCCATTCCATCCCATTCCGATTCAATTCGATCATACATGTATAATATCACTTTTTGCACACGTCAACAAAGCTCCTATACAGGGTGGCCCAAAAAGAACGCAACACCTACGATCGTTAATTTCATCAACATCATCAACCAAATGTCATTGGTTTTTGTTTGATTGGGTAGAACCATAGAGTAACTATAATATAAAGACGGGGTAGAACATTCTTTTTCCAACAAAATGATACCATGAGCAATGATTTTGGGTAAGGCGTTTGGATCCTAGGGCCATTTTTTCTGAGGCAATGTCGTTTCCTAATTTGCTACTTTTTCGTCTCCAGCGATCCTCGGAACACTGAGACATTCTCGCCCCACGGCCTGCAGTAGAATTAGCTGTACAGAAGAACCGCATGACTGCTCTCTCTTTGATAAGGAAGACAATGTGAGCCGGGGTAATCGATTACGCAACATCGCGCTGTTCAACAGTGGTATGGATGGTGTGGGGGGGGGGGGGGGGGGGGGCGGAAGAAGGTGGTTTATTGTCATTAACGGTGCTTGGTGGGGAAAAGGCATGATCGACAGTTGATGCGTGGTATGGGTGATGTTAAACTGGAGTGATTAGGGGTTGGGAAAGCGGCACTACGCTAAGTTAAGCTGAAAATCATATGAATTGCCAATACACATGATGTTGCGTAATCGATTACCCCGTACGGTATGGCTCACATTGTCTTCCTTATCAAAGGGAGAGCAGTCATGCAGTTCTTCTATCTACGGCAGGCCGTGGGGCGAGAATGCCTCAGTGTTCCGAGGATTGCTGGAGAAAAAGTAGCACATTTAGGAAACGACATTGCCTTAGAAAAATGGCCCTAGGATCCAAACGCCTTACCCAAATCAATGCTCATGGTATCATTTTGTTGGGAAAAGAATGTTCTACCCAATCAAACAAAAAAACAATGACATTTGGTCGATGATGTTGATGAAATTAACGATCGTAGGTGTTGCGTTTTTTGTGGGCCACCCTGTATAGATCCCCTCAAGTAATCATCAGAATGAGAGAACATTTTCGTGGTAATGTCGGCTTATGTAGGCTATCTATAATGTATTCATACACAAAAGTGCTAGCTCAGTTAATAGGCAAGAGGCAAAACTGCAAAAAATATTCTATACCCTATTTACTGCCCCCCCCCCCCCCCCCCCACACACACACACCTACACACCCACACACCCACAGCCATACTCACTCTATTATGAAGAATATCATCCTCTTCGCTATCCCTTACCCTCGGGAAATGATGCCGATTATCATAACTTAAGTTAGAATGAGTTAAAACTCTTCCCTAGACATGACGTCATCCTCTACACGAACCCCTACCCACGGGAAATGACGATTATCATAACTTATAGGGATCTAGTAACATTAGTCCAAATCCACAAAACTTATTAGAACTGTATTGGTTCTCTCTAACATCGTGTATTCGTATTACCAATAGACATGATAGAAGCATGAAATGTTTAGATTTGTAATTATCTATTGGAAATTTATAACTCTGTACAATGTCAGTGCAATGGGTGAGCGAATATCACTTTGCATTTTCTTGGCCATGAAACATCCATTTAACTTGAAATTTTCACGCATTACTAATGGCTCAGTCACATTGACACGGCGCGCCGCGGCGGCCGTACGGTCTAAAATTTCTACGGCCAATTACAAGTATAGGGCCGCCGTAGCATTTCTACGGTCACATACTTTAGCAGTCACATTAGCCACGGCCGCCGCAAGGCGTAATTTTAATTTGAGGAGACAGAAAATCTGCGGCTGCCGTACGGCCTTTGAAGTGATGACGCACGGTTGCCGTAGGGCGTTCCTGCGTTTGCCGTAGGTTTTTGAACAAATACAAGGTAGACGCAAGGCGCCCGCAAGGCGCCCGCAGGGGGACCATACGGCAAACGTGCGGCCAGACTGACGCTACCGCTACACACCTATAGTATATGAGTGCCACATGTGGCGTGGAAAATCTGAATAGCACATAAATGCAATACAGGGTGGCCCCCCAAAAAGGAACGGAGTTCTTCCCAAAATAAGTAACACAATTTCGTTATCCATTCGATAGGGGTGTCTTTTCCAGCGAAAAATTTTACAAAAAACAGTAATTTTGGACGAGTAGTTTTTGTATGAAGACGTCTTAATTGAGACGATGTCAGGTGTACATTTTTTGTAAATTTGTACTGTTAGTGCCTGATAAATCGCACTTCCTACCCATCATAGCATCGAACAACTATGCACATCCGGCACATAACTTAATGCACACTAACAATGACGCGCGTATTGCTAGTTGTTCGATGCTATGACGGGCAGTAAGTGCGATTTATCATGCATTGACTTGGTAAAAATTGACAAAAGAGAGAACCTGACATGGTGTCACTCACAGCGCCCTAGAACAAAAAACAAAAAAACTACCTGACCAAAATGACTGTTCCTAGGATCTTTTTCATTTGTAAAATACACCCTATCCGATGGACATTATAGTTACCAACAATCGGGTTTTGTGTATATAGCCGGACACATTTATTGATATATATTTGTTAGTTTATTGTGGGATAAAAATATAAAGCAGACAAACTGAGTGATATTCAAATTTGTAAATACTTTTAAAAACCACATGGTCCATTTAGTTCGCAGGTTCTCATAAGGTCACATGATATGACTAATGGTCCAATTATAATATTTCATAGGCTGAAAGAAGGTCATATGAATTGGCTCTTGAGTTCACTTGGTGGTCCAAGTACAGTCAAACCTGCTAATGCGACCACCTGTCTATAGCGACCACCTTCTCATAACGACCACTCTCTGGTTCCTCCTGAAAAATCATGTGTTAAGCGACCTTGCGTAATGCGACCACCTGCCTAACGCGGCCAGCGACCACCATATTTGGGTCCCGAAGCACCTCTGGTCGCTCAAGGCTCCAATTCTGAGCATGTCAATGCATAAAACAAACTTTTCAAATTACAATGAGCTTCAGACAGCTAGATTGACTTTGGCTGGTCACTCAGCTATCACCTTTCGATTCAAGTATTTCAGTATCTAATATATGGATAGAATATTCCAGGGTCATCATTACATCGAGTATAATGAATTCGACAGCTTTTCATAGATATTTTCCAGTACCGCCCCGGGAGGATAAATAATGATAATTATATTGTGTACAATAGAGTGAACATTTATTGAAACAATTATAAAATCGCGTCCTTCTAAGTATGTGATGTTTGAACAGCCTGTCGGTCTCTCAACATTTGCGCAGCGTACTATTTACTGAGTATTAATTACGTTATGACAACAGTTACGAATAGTGATTCTCTCATGAGTACATAATTGACTCATTGACACATTTTGCAATTTAATTTCACTTAAAAAGATAATACAAACATTTAATATCATTTAAAATATAATGCTAATTATTTTGTTGTGGTTTTGCATGCAACAATTACTAAATGAAACTATGGACACGTGCGTGTACAGATGCCAATTAATTACACATGTGCATATAGGCACAATATGCGACCAGAAATTTAAAAGGCCGCCAACCTGTCTAATGAGAACACCCTGTCTATAGCGACCACTTTTCGCCGGTCCCGTGAGCGGTCGCTATAGACAGGTTTGACTGTATGATATTTCACCTGTCGAGAGTTGCCTCCTGCCATAGCACGCTGCCGGCATCACTGTGGACGTTTTCTACAATCTACATGACAGATATGATATACATATGAAAATAACTGGTATACTGTAAATACCTGCTCCACGCACGGCGCAGACTGCCACGGGGCCGTACGGATGGCGTGAGGCGAGCGTACGGGAGCCTTGCGTGGTCCTTGCGTTGCCCGCAGGGTGTGACACACCGCAAGGCCATCGTACGGGGACAGTTAGGTCGCCATAAGGTGGGCGTAAGGCTGCCCTAGGGCACCCGTATAATTCCTGCGGCCGACGCAATTTGTTGGGGATCCGCGAAAGTCAAAAGTAATTCATAGACCCTAGGGCAGCCCCACGGCGCTTGCAAGACCACCGTACGCCCGACGTACGGTCAACGTGGAACCGTTCTACGCCATGGCTACGGCGTGTATAATTGCTTCGGCGAACGTAGAGATGAAAAAGAGTTATAACTTTGAGTTATAATTCTATGGCGACCCCTGCGGCCTGTAAAATATACGGTTACGCCGTACGGGGACCCTGCGGCCACCGCAGATTTTCTCCGGCCGCCGCACGTTTCTTTTGATTTCGGGGGCGTACGGCCGCCGTACGCTCGCCGTAGAGCAAATGTGACTGTAGCATTAGTGGCCATATCAGATCACAAAACACACATTTTATCAACCATTTGACATATTTTGCACATGTCAATAGAATTACTGTCTTGATCCTTTCAGTTTAGAGTGAGTTAAAACTCTTCCCTAGACATGTCGTCCTATAGAATTTATGAAACCATTACTCAATAGACAAGATGGAAAAATGTCTTACATATTATGTGTATATTTGTATACCCCGTTTACTGTCTACCCCCGTCCCCACTCTCTGGAAGCTTTTGCTCGGTTAATGAAAACGTTATGGTGACAATTTTCTGGCTCACGTTTGGATATTTGATCAAATATAAATTACAATGAGTTCATAACTTGCTCTAGTCATGACGGCTCATGTGTATTCTTGAAACCATTGCTAACTATTGGAAGTTTGGTCAACGTATTACTTATTTAGCTCAAGGCTAATTGGGCGAACCGTTTGGGACATGATTTCATTGTCCTTTGAAAAGATTGCAAAACAGCACTTTAAGAACATCTCGAATTAAAAAAAACACTGTACATGTGTTTATTTTCATGAAAAGTTGCATCGTATATTTCAAATAGCTGACATAATAGTACAACGTGCTATTATGTGTGGTTAAAACAGCAGACATGTATAGTTATCTATGATAAAAGTGAAAATCGTATACACGTTATATTTAGTATGCATTTACCATACAAATAATTACATTCCATGTTCATAATACATTCCATATATCAATGTGCAAATGTTTTAAAACGACTCTAGTAAATGCCCTTCCTAAAAATACATAAAGTAAATTATTCCTTCATGTTAAACAAATTGTACGATAAATCTCATGATCTTCAACTCACCGTGTTTTAATACTCAGCAAAATTACCATGAGTGAATTAAAAAGAAATTAGAAAAGATTACCCTAACATTTCTGTAAACATTCATACAATTTTGATGAAATTTATATGATTCGTCGATTTATATTTCTAAAAATACCTAAAAATTTCGACATGATTCGACTTATAAGTGATCAGTATTAGTATTGTATAGCCTAACCATGAATTTTAACTGAAAACGTATCAGACATACATACAGCGTACTACGAAGATTACTGTTCATACTTGGCCCAATAAAATTAATCCAAATAAATGAATAACAAACAGGTCATCCATAAGGCAGTTCGTGTAATTGAAAGTAATATGAATATATATTTGAAATGTAATTTAGGTCTAATAAAAACAAATTTGTTCGCCCAAATACTAATTAACTTCAATCTTATTCTATTCTTTGACAATTATATAGCACATAAAATACCTCTATGAACATATATGTAAAACAATAATATACTTAATTATATTCACACATAAAATGCACCGGTATACAGAGCATAATTATTTGGTGCAAAATCACTTGAACGTATAAGTGGTGAGTAGTATTACAGATGAATATATTTGATGTAAGTATTATACGATTAATGAATATATTTCATTATTATACATACAAGCCAGTTTTTCGGTGGAATACAAAATGACAATTCATGCTTGTTATTTCGTGATGATAATGATAATAACAATAATAATGCATTTATATAGCGCATTTTCCATGTAGAATGTTCAAATGCGCTTAAATAATTATTTAAATAATTATTACCCATGGTCATCAGGTACATTTTAACCCACACAATGATATTGCGTACTTTCTCAACTCCCCGGGGAGCATATAATCAAATAACACATATTTGATCATATTCGACTCGTGCAATATGATCCCAGCACATGAAATATTTATGTTCTGATATACCACACAAGGTCAGTCAATATTATATGATTATTCATCTATATAAAAGTGTTTTTATAATTGTTATTGTCGACTTTAAAAAATACTTCGTTGCAACGATTGTGTACAAATGATATACAAATGATTAGCATTATTTTAGTAATTTGATAACGAACCATGAATCAATATAATAATGTTATTCATTTGTTAATGTAATTTAATTGTTCAGTGCGTTCAGATATTTTAAACTGCGGAATAAAATATTCGTTGTCATAATACATACGATGTAAATACTGAACCATGCCACCATTCAATAAAATGTCGATATACAATTAGGTCACATTTGCGATAATAATAGTCTTCGATAATTACAAATTTGAACCTTTTTTCGGTGGGGCGCACTGTGTATCAGCAGTTGCATCTATTAATGGGTTAGCCTGTGAAATGAATCAATAGAATGTGAACTGACACTCTCACGTACTATACCGTTCACGCGAAAATGGTCCCGTTAGTTCCGCATGAAAGGTTGGTATTAATTTAGTTAAAAGCCGGCATATAAAACGTATAACGTTTGGAATCAAATTAGTTGATGTACAGATACTAGGAAATGTCAAAAGGGTATAGAATTACAACCATCTTACACTGCTGTGTGAAGTCAGTCGGTGGGTATGTCTTACTTTAATTGCATTACTTTGAGCTGGTACAGTACATACTCTTCGATATTAGTATAACGAACCAACAATTTCCGGTAAATTGAATCAACTTACATCATCGATTGATGTAATCAACTTCGATAATTGATTGATTTTGTTATGACGGTGCTGCGCCAAGAGCTGACATGGACTACTATCCAACGTTGCTATTTATAGAATTACATTTTCATGAACCATGCAGAACACTTTACTGTTGATTTCATCATGCAAGGGGTTCAGTGACACCGTGTAAAACACTGTGCACAACACTGTGTAATCGGTGTAAATACGAATATAATATAGTCTTATAATTATAGTGCTTTGTACCAGTCATCAAATCAAATAATACACTTCTTTACTGTTAGTGTATCATATATGATTATTTCGTGTGTAAACTTTGCATAATCTGTAATTGTCGCTTAGTTTTCACGCAGATAATTTGTGAATTTCATATGAAAAATACACAGACTGCAAATCCACTTTAATCAATATGCACGAAGTAATTGTGTTCAGCTAAATACATTTTATCATGGAGACATCAGGCGTGTTATTGTGAGTGGTCATTTAAAACAAAGGCCAAAAGCTTGTGCTTTATGAAATTAAATAATTATACTTATTTGCGCTAGCGATATTAAGATTGTACGGTTATTAGAAAGCAATTTCCTTTGCGATTACGGCCTGACGTAACGTGTGTAGATTGAATCTCACGAGCAGACCCTTGAGCAGTGAAAACGATGTAAAAAAAAAAGAGCCCCCGTGAGCCCCAAAATAGCCCTCGTGAATAATTTCACGAGGGCGTTTTTCTCCCTCAAAATTTTCAAAATCGCCCTCGTGAAAGCTACCGTGCATGTTTTTTCTTCATTATCTCATTTGCAAACAATCGAGTAGCACTGTAAAAATAGTCATTGGTATTCTGAAAGTATGGTTTATCTTGATGCATAATCTGACTTGTCATTTTTTTGTCAGGTCTAAAATGTGTATTCTTAGAATCGTATAGTTTATTCCTGATTTTGAAATGAGCTACACAGAGCTAACAGAATATCAGGCACATTCCTTCCATTGTTCAGTTGAAGTCAATTATAAGTAGGCCTATATTGATTAATTAAAATCATTCTACATACAAATATGTATAGCTTGGTTAACATCGACAACATGGAAATGTGAATTAATCTACAAAATGTGTTGAAATAAATACACTTTAACAACAATATTGTGATTAGTCGATGATGGGTAATGAAACCCCATAATATGAAGAGTGACATTAACTTTTGGGTAGCAAAGTTAGTTACACTTTATGAATATAATATCACCTCAATGCGGTTAATTACAGTCATGTACTTTATTTATGAACAAATAAGCATTTTGACGTGTTTGCTAATAGTGACATTTTATATAAGACACGCGTAAGTGTTGAAGGGTATACATTTCACGATGTACTATAAAACGTGTAAATGTAAATGGTGTAAGTTGTTGAGGTGGGATATCAATTGTGTACTAATAGTAAAGTAACTATCATAAGACACGTGTAAGATAATTGGAATAAGTTGTTGATCTGTGATTTCATCTGTGTATGAACAGTAACGTATCATAAGACACGTGTAAGATAATTGGAGTACGTTGTTGATCTGTGATTTCATCTGTGTATGAACAGTAACGTATCATAAGACACGTGTAAGATAATTGGAGTACGTTGTTGATCTGTGATTTCATCTGTGTATGAACAGTAACGTATCATAAGACACGTGTAAGATAATTGGAGTACGTTGTTGATCTGTGATTTCATCTGTGTATGAACATTAACGTATCATAAGACACGTGTAAGATAATTGGAGTACGTTGTTGATCTGTGATTTCATCTGTGTATGAACAGTAACGTATCATAAGACACGTCTAAGTGTAATTGGTGTTTATTTGTTGAGGTATATAGGATTTTCACTTGCGTACCAATAGTAACGTATATCATAAGACACGTGTGCGTGTAATTGGTGTATAAGGTGCTGAGGTTTCATTCAACTTGTGTATACAATAACGTATCGTAAGACTAGGTTATCGTAAGTGTAGGTTTAATTGGTGTAAGCTGTTGAGGTGCGTACCAACAATAACGTATCATATTCATATACGTGTAACTGTAGTTATGTGGAATATTGAAGTACGATTTCCATTTGTGTATATTACATACCATGACAGTCATGTTATAAGACACGTATACATTTTCGACAAGATGGACGTTCGTTTCAACCGCATGTACGCTAATTTTACAGATCATTAACATATAAACTGCTCTAATATACACCGTAATTATCATTCGCACATTTTGTAACAAATCATCTGTTTACAATCAAATAAAAATGTAATTATATGTTCATGAACTTTACAAAGGCAAGTGTGTAGTGATAAACAAATTAGATACGTCAGTGACGTCATACCTTATCATAATACAACGTGGCTATTTACATTACATGAACTTTTGATAGCATATATGTATAGATTTGTTCAGTTTTGTCTGAATTTGTCATAAATTTGATATGAAGAAAATACATCTAAGGCTCATATTTGTAGTATTTCATATTGTTCTTTGAAGCTATCGTTTAATATATACGTAAATTATGGGTTGAGGTCCCTGTATTACAATCTTTACACACAGGGATGAAGAATTAATTACAACAAATCATATTTATAGCTTATTTTTTTCTTTGATATGGCATTATGACACGACAGAAAGTCCTGATGTTTTTGACAATAAATATGGCACATATATATTTATTGATAGATAATTAAATTACACATCGAAGAACAAGTCGACTAAAGAATCTATGAAATAGCCAGCTATCAATGCGAGTTTAATGTGCTATTTTATATCACCGTGATTAGATACTTGTTAAAAGATGATATAGTAAAAATAAAAATCTCATTAGAAAACGCATAAACCACTGGACACCCGTGCACCTTACCCCCAAATAATAATTGATGAAGATTCTTGCTATACATAATATAAAGTTGCATTTCCATGATAATGATACATAATTCGAGTAAAGGCTTACGACACTATGATATGCACAATAATTAAAAACATTATAACTTTCTAAGTTTCTTTTGAAATCGAAGTTGTCATAAACTCTTGAACAACCTATATTTGTCTAAGAAAGACAAATCCCCACCGAATTGTATAACACTGTACGTTTTTGTTTCTCATGGCTTAGAAAATAATGGCACTGCTTAGCTTTCTTGTCCGGTCTCAAAACACCAAAGATGGACTGCTTTAATGTAAATATAATACCAATATTTATTGAGCAAACTCCAATTTAAGAGGCTGGATCTTCCACAGGCTGCGGGAACTATATTTCCGTTCAACTCCTCTCTTCTATTTATCCTACGTCTATGTCGGATTCTCTGAAACTGAATCGCATATCAGCGAAAAGCACCGAAGCGTACGCTCAGCAGCCTCGCATACTATAGTAGTCCAAAGTCCAGTCAATATCTTTCGGCTGTTTTCGGAATCTTCGGATTGCTTCGTAATGACATTATATTCTTTCCGAAACCGAATCAATGCCACCGAGTGGGGATTGTCCCCTTATTCCCTCATTCTTGCGAATATGCCACTCCTTTACACCCCCCCCCCCCCCCCCCCCGCAATGTACACTCATTCCCATGCGGCTGGTACATGGTGTACCCAGTTCAAACCCAAATAATCATGAGGAGCGTATAGTACGTGAGGTGCATATCTGAAGTGAACAGTAATGTCGTCGTATTTCAGGGTGACTTCCGGCATAGAGCTCAGTACAGGGAACCTCCGTGTGTTCTCGCAGCGTGTGCTCTATGCAGAGAGTCCTACGTGACGTGCATTCCAGGCAAAGAGTCTACGTTTATCACGCGTGTGTGCGCACGCTCACGCATGATCCGCCTGGCTCTGAAGACATGGCGGTGTTCTCCGCGCATTCCCCCCAAACTCCCTCAGAAGTTGACAACCGCGTCACTTTAAAATGGCGTGCTCGTATACAGTATACGTCACATTAGTCTTGTAATGATGCAGCGACACATAGTGAGAGTCAGTACTGGGCACGCTAAGGCGGGTATACAGGCACCTCATCACTGTTCATCAGTTTCCCGTTGTCATAGTAACATTCATTTGCGGCGTCTCGCTAGAAACACCCGCTGATATCGATGCAGACACGCCCTGTATGCATGGAACAGAAATAAAAAGGGGTGGAAGAAAATAAAATATAGGTTAGATGAACTGATCGAGGTGATGACACGTTTTTTTATCTCGCATTTTGAAACGACGCATAATCTTTTTTTATACAACAAATTAAAAACATTCAAAATTAACTTTAACTTAATTAGCAGGAGATCAATTACATTATGATTTAAAAAATATTTTTCCAAGGAGCTGATGTTTATATTTATATAAATAAATTTTGTACAAGGAAGACATACAGAATGCAGATCATATTCGGTTTGCAATCTGTACATTTTAAAGCTCCCTGCAATTGGTAAATGGTCGACCATAATCCATAATACCGCTTGTATTTTAAGCCTGGACTATCATACATTTTGCTGACATGGCGCATCAGAAAAGAAGGTAGCTTCGAATGATTTTGGTTCCCCTTGTCATAATACTCATTCAAGGTCATCTGTATATATTCTCACGATGAGCAGTCTGGCGTAAATGTCCCTTCGATGCACCAAAACAGAGGTTATCATATTAATCAGGTTTAGGTGTGTTTGTTTTGTTGTTGCTTCTTCAGATGTCATCATGGGCAACAACGGGCTGGATACAGTGGGGGACATGTCCCCAACACTAACTTGTTCACATGTTTTACCTAATCAAGTTAAAATGTCCGTCTTTATGCACCAGAATTCATAATTTCAAGTTTCAAAATTGCATAAGCCCCCCCCCCCCCCCCCCCCCCCACACACACACACTCACACACTTTGGGCATCGATGATACCTAATTATTTGTGACGTATGGGAAGTAGACGCAGCTTGAAAGGGAGTGTACAGACCTACTTTCGCAGTCATTATCTCAAATTTACTAATATTTTGTATTAACTATAGGAGAGAAACGCTGAACAATACACGTTATGTTATGATCACCTATACATGCACCTAAAGCGCAACGCACACAGAGCCGACTCGAACCGACCTGACTTGATCCGACTAGATTTCAGTCAGACTAGCGTGAGATCCGATCAATCGGAGCCGATTAAACAAGTTGAATCGGCCCCGATAAGCTTCCGTCTGTCAACATCGGAGTCGTGCGGCAACGCACACATGTAGAGCCGATCTGAAAACCAGTCGGATCGGGCCGAGTCGGCTCTGTCTGCGCCGGGCTTTATAAAAGCTCTCTTGTTTAGGTATATTACATGTATGTTACTTCGACCAGATCATCGAACAACCCGGACAAATAATTATATTGATAAAACATTGTGTTTTTATTATAATGTATAACACTCTGATATACTAAATAAAAACATATCGCCTCTTCCACAGTTTGTCACTAAACAAGATACGTTAAGTGTTACGTTAGAAAAATTATAATATTTATAGTTATTGCTTCGATAAGGATTATTATGAAACACATAATCTGATTATATTAGTCATGAATATTATTTTTACACTGTAGCCTGCTTGTAAAACAGCCTTCACATAGTTAATTCGTGGTGTGTATTGCAAAACAAACATCAAACAACACCAAATAAGAGATTCTACAAACTTCGTATGAGATTTAGAAAAGTGTATAAGTCGATTTTTGGCATAATATCGGTTAGGTTGGAGCCTCCTCTATTTTCAGTGGATTATTATCTCTAAGTTGTGAATGTTCATAAAATATAAATGAGAGCTATATTTTGGTATTTCCATGCTTTCCAATTTTACACAATCTTTATTATCTCCGAAGTACAGATTTGTGACTTAGCGCCCTTCTCTTTCTCAACCGACGCATTGTTTGTAAGGGATATACAGATTTTTAAAGATCTGACGCCACCTATATAATGAATAACAAAAATTAAACGTTTTAAGAGAGATTAATAAACCTCTGCTTTAAAAGAGGGCTGTGGCGATTTACAGCAGATTACGATTTAAATCATGATTTTTGTTATAGAAAAAATATTGATTTAATCGATTTGTTTAAAATAATAAATTTAAACCGTGATTATGACAAAAATCACAAATCCTGATCGTAAGACTACATTCGAAAAACACCTTCATCCAGTTAACCTTCCACCTAATTCTGATCGTTGCCGATTGATTTTATGCGTGTATTAATAAAATAAAGTGGGTTATACCCAATATTATTATTAATGCATCAATTCTTGAATATGTATATAAATATGAATTTTTCGATCGCTTTGTCATATTCAATAACTTATTATTTACATGCACGATATTATTGCACGCTTCGTCAACTCGGTCAAAATTCATAATGATTTTTAAAATGTAACAATAAACTCGCCGCCATTTTAAGCATCATAAAAGATAATAGATTTTCTGTAGAAAATATTATGACCGCATGTCTCTCTTATCAACAAGTGACACGCCTTTTAGTAATATTCACGTCGACATATTACGTAACCGCCACTAACTGCTTATAGGGGCTTTTCCCCTCTTTAAACCAAATCTATCAGCCTAAGGCGCCATTTTGTATCGAGTCAAATTCCAAGAATCTTTTTAATAACAACATAAGTGAACCTATACATCTTTAAAAAAGTAATGCGTGTCATCCCTTTTTTCTATAATTACAATGTCGCCGTCATTACTAGCTTGTATAGGTTAATCCTCTCTTTATACCAAAACTTTGAACTTTGTTTGCCATTAGATTTTTTTTTTTTTGTAGCCTCATTATATACAGGTTAGCCTCTTCAGTGCTCTTTTGCCCTGTTCTCCTAGAGAGACCCGCATCTAATATCATTATTATTTATAACTAAGCCATTGGATACACTTCCGCACTTTATTGTGCATTCTCTCCACTCCCTGGTGAGCATTCCAGGAGGTGCTACTTTATAGTGCACTCATGCTTTTACACCATCATCTCATTCATGCCAAGTATCCATATTGCACCTATGGGCGGGGGAGCAGCAATGTGGATAAAGTGCCTTGCTGAGCTGAACAACACAAGATATGTGCGGGCATGAACTTAAAACTGAACGATGCAGCATAAAAGATGGATGTGGAATTAAATCGGGGTATTCCCTTTCTTATGATTTATATAACGCTCTATTATAAAGATTATGCCAAAAACGTCATCGCAAATTATACTGGCTTTAAAGGGACAGGTCCACTTTTACAAAACGTCTGAACAGCTTTCAGTTGACGGATGGGGATCAATGTAACACGCAAAAAAAAAAATCAGAGCGAACAGCCCTCTAATTTGGATTCTACGAATGAAAAACGAATGCGTCCCTCCATTTAAACTATATATCGGTCAATAACGGAGTTCAACTGATTTAGCATAATATTACAACAATATAGTACTAATTCTCGTAAAGGTATTGTGAAGCCGACATTTGTTAACGTATGTCACGGAAAAAGATCTCAAAAAGAAAGAATATATAATTACATGTAGTCAGTTTAAGCGATGTTTGGGTATTTTGCTTGGTAAACGCTCACACATTAGTACTTATGCGCGGGTCACGTAGCTAGCGCGGGTCACGTAGGGGTCATGCATACCGATCTGGCACTCCGTGAAATCTATGTACGAACTTACTCACCGGCCGAAAATACGTATGTACCTAATTAACCGACGTCCCTCAGTTTATTCAGTTTTAGGTCTATAACTCCACGAAAAAGAGATTTCAAGCCCTAATTTTTTCAGGCATGCTATTAAATGACATTTCCTTTCATATAAGACAATAACCTCGCAACTTTTGAATTTTGGCTTGCAAAAGTGGATCTCTCCCTTTAAAACTAATAAAGATGAAACTTACAAGATTGCATCTCTCTGTTGGAATTAATGAGGGTAATCACTTAGGTACCACTTTCTTAGATTATTGTCATTTACAAACGTTATCCCAACAACGTCACAACATTATACAGGCTTGTGTGTGTGTGTTGCTCCGTCCCCTTTCCCCAAACTACGAACATTTCTATTATGGCCGCCATTTGATGTGTGCATGATAAGAACTTAAACATATCTCAAATATAATATGGCATCTCTATGTGGAAGTTAATACGGGTAATCATTTTCCTATATCATTCATATAATGTTCTTTTGTAAAGATTATGCATACCGCCATAACTGATCTTCCATTCACTTCCTGAACTTATATGTTCCTCTAAATCTGCAGATCAATACAACTCCTCTTTGAGTACTTTGATTGATGGGCATGCTCCTCTTCAAGTTAAAACCGTCACAGTTAGGCCTAAAGCGCCTTGGTTCACCGAAGACGTACAGGAGGCAAAAGGACGACGACGCCGGGCGGAACGCCGTATGATCAAGTCAGGACTTTGTGTTGACAGGCAACTGTACCGCCGAGAATGCGATTCTTACTATGAACGCATCTTCAACGCTAGGTCAACATATCTCAAGAATCTCATCGCAGATGCCGACACCAAACAACTCTTCAGCATTGTAAAGTCCCTCTCATCACCCAATCAATCATTAATCACTCCGGAACACTCATCTGACAGTGAACTTGCCAACAGGTTTGCTAGATTCTTCAGCGAGAAGGTATCCAATGTTGTATCTTCCTTCACTGACTCAGTTCCGGTGCCAGCAATCAGATCTTGCACTGTTCCGTCTGATCATGAACTATCCACATTCCGTCTTGTATCTGATTTGGAAGTCAAGAAGCTCATCAAATCGCTACCATCCAAACACTGTAAATTGGATCCAATTCCTACATGGCTCTTGAAGGACACCCTTGACGAACTCCTACCTGCCATCACCAAGTTGTTCAATCTCTCCTTGTCCTCCGGCCATGTCCCAGAACCATTTAAATCGTCCCTACTCATCCCTCTTCTCAAGAAGCCGAACCTTGATCCGAATGGACTGAACAACTACAGGCCCATTGCAAATCTACCTTTCCTAGGTAAAGTCTTGGAGAGGGTTGTGGCTGCTCAGGTAAAGGCCCACCTAGAGAGATTATGCATGCTTCCTGTCCATCTATCTGCTTACCGGAACCACCATTCAACAGAAACAGCTTCGGTCAAAGTCTTGAACGATCTTCTACTGGCCATAGACAAGGGTAATGAAGCTATGCTCATCCTCCTGGATTACACGGCTGCATTTGATACCATCGACCATACCCTGCTACTTCATCGCCTGGAACATGACTTTCATATCACTGGAACTGTTCTTGCTTGGATAAGTTCATATCTCCACAATCGCAGTCAACGTGTGATCATCAACGACACGCCTTCTGCAACATTTCCACTGATCTGCGGCGTTCCTCAAGGTTCCGTGATTGGCCCGCTTCTCTTCCTTCTCTACACCAGCCCACTGTCTAAGGTCATTGACTCTCACCAGGGGATTCAGCATGCCATGTACGCTGACGACACTCAGATTTATGTAACTCTAAAGCCTAACGTAAAGGATGACGCAGCTCGAAAACTAAGTAGTTGCCTTGAAGACATAAAGTCCTGGTCTTTCAATAATAGACTTTGCCTTAATGAACGAAAATCTGAAATGATCCACATTACTTCCAAATTTAGAAACACTGACGCTTTCCCTGACTTGGTTACTGGATATGGTTTACTGAAGGGTAGTGAATATGTACGAGACCTTGGTGTCATAATTGACAAAAATCTTACATTTCAGCAGCATATTAAAAACATATGTAAATCTGCATCTTTTGGAATCTACAAAATTGGGAAAATTAGGAAACTACCTGACCGACCCACAACTGAAAAATTAATCCATGCCTTCGTATCCTCCCACCTTGATTATTGTAATTTGATTTTTGCTGGCCTTCCTCATTTATACTTACTTCCACTTCAAAGAATACAAAATACTGCTGCAAGGCTTGTTACTCTCTCGAGAAAATTTGAGCATATAACCCCAATATTGCGTTCTCTTCATTGGCTTCCCATACACCATCGCATAACATTTAAAGTTCTTCTTTTGACTTACAAAGTTCTCAATGGTCAAGCCCCCAAATATCTTTCAGATTTGATTTCCTTACGTTGTTCTAGTTCTTTAAGACCTCTTCGATCATCATCAACCTTACAGTTAACTCTTGGACCTCGTACTGCTACAAGATATGGCGATCGAGCTTTTTCAGTAATTGCCCCTATCATTTGGAATAATTTACCAGCACATATTCAAAATACCCATACTCTTGACCAGTTTAAGACCTTGCTGAAAACGCACCTTTTTAATTTATGATGCTCAGTTGTGAGTCGGTCAAAGAGGTGCACACCATTATATTCCTTGTATGTTTGATTTTACGTTCGATCTCATTTTTATTATTATGCATGATTTATTGAATATAGAATAGATTTATAATTTATGTGTTTAGTATAAGTTTTGGCTGTAGATTGTAGACCGACAATGGTGCGCTTAGAAACAACCGTATTAAGCGCCTAATACATGTTGTATATTATTATTATTATAACTGCCTTGTGTGTTAATCCGTATTATATTTTGCATTTAGCAAAATAGTAATCATCATCTCTTTATACTTAACAACACATATTTATTCTCGGAAAATAAATAATCCCCAAAAGGCATAATGCACTGTTTATCAACTATTAATAAACATAATGAACGAACCAATCAATATTAAGATGGATAATGTTGGCATATACAATACTTATAATTTGATATATCATTTTATTTTTACCTCATAAAATATAGACTGAAGGAAATAAATGCGTAGATTATGAAACTACTGATTGATGTCAAAAATAGTTTCTATTATTCCCTGCTGATTCAAATAAGGCTTTAAACTATCTTTTCTCCGTAAAATAATGTATTTGCCGGACAATGTGCATAATTATGTAAATTCGTAGCCTGTGCACTGGCGCATTGAACGGGGTGGATAAAAATAACCATAATATTTCATATAGGAAAATAAGCCCACTCACGTTTCCAGTGGTGCGCATGGCTTATCGCGACACTTGCCTACTAAATAAGCCCACTCACGTTTCCAGTGGTGTGCATGGCTTATCGCGACACTTGCCTACTAAATAAGCCCACTCACGTTTCCAGTGGTGTGCATGGCTTATCGCGACACTTGCCTACTAAATAAGCCCACTCACGTTTCCAGTGGTGTGCATGGCTTATCGCGACACTTGCCTACTAAATAAGCCCACTCACGTTTCCAGTGGTGTGCATGGCTTATCGCGACACTTGCCTACTAAATAAGCCCACTCACGTTTCCAGTGGTGTGCATGGCTTATCGCGACACTTGCCTACTAAATAAGCCCACTCACGTTTCCAGTGGTGTGCATGGCTTATCGCGACACTTGCCTACTAAATAAGCCCACTCACGTTTCCAGTGGTGTGCATGGCTTATCGCGACACTTGCCTACTAAATAAGCCCACTCACGTTTCCAGTGGTGTGCATGGCTTATCGCGACACTTGCCTACTAAATAAGCCCACTCACGTTTCCAGTGGTGTGCATGGCTTATCGCGACACTTGCCTACTAAATAAGCCCACTCACGTTTCCAGTGGTGTGCATGGCTTATCGCGACACTTGCCTACTAAATAAGCCCACTCACGTTTCCAGTGGTGTGCATGGCTTATCGCGACACTTGCCTACTAAATAAGCCCACTCACGTTTCCAGTGGTGTGCATGGCTTATCGCGACACTTGCCTACTACACAAATGTATGTGTTTTTGTTGTTTGTAGTATATGATTTAATTATCATTCCAAGAAACTTACCGGATTCTGTTATATTGAGTATATCAATGTTTCTTTATTAATGAGATATATACTTTCATGTACTCGTTCGCCACACTATTATGACGTTATTATGCGCAATACGTATATATTATTATACAAATGATTCACAGGCATGAGTGGATCGGTAAGAATTGGATGCACGAGTTTAACTTTGGAGTGGGTTTTAGACCATTCCAAAGTTAAAAGAGTGCATCCAATTCTTACCGATCCACGAAATATGCCTGTGCAGCATTTGTTTTATAAAATGGGCGCAAACAAATGTGAAAATCAAACTTTTTCCCAGTAATGGCTAAATTTACCGACGCATATTATGCCTGTAAATTTACGGGACGCATGGCGAAATTTACCGACGCATGACTGGGGGGGGGGGGGGAAATGTGATTTTCACATTTTTTTTTTTAATGATATAAATTTGATTTATATATATTTTTTTTTTATCCACGAAATATGCCTGTGCAGCATTTGTTTTATAAAATGAGCGCAAAAAAATGTGAAAATCAAACTAAAGTGAGCCATGCATCAGTAAAAAAAAATTTGACACGCTAATTGACCAATCAGAATGCAGGGATTCTTCTACCCATTTTATAAATAATTATAGCCTCCATATTATGGAGGAAACAAAAGATTACTTACGGATCCGCATTGTCCTGCGGGTATGCGCGATGCTTTTGTACAACACACTCCTACATGGTAAGATATTTTTAAATCATTTTTTTTTTCTCTAGAAGCTAGCTTAAATCCATAACTCAATATCTAACAAATTGAATTGTACGGGAGATTTCTCTTTGAAGCATGTCATCATCCGTCCTTTTTAATCTGACCAAGTAATATACAAACAACAAACGTATACATAGAGATAGAACAACATAAAACATTATTTGGCCACTACCCCAAACAAGATAAATACATTAATTACATTAATTCGGTATGTTTGAGCTTTAAGAAAAAAAAATGAAGGTTTGACATGCCTTCGCAAGAAGTGACCGTAGCATGAACGTTAGCATGAACGCGCAGCCACGTCTTCGTTCATGTTGGCCGAGTTTATAAAAGACCCCCCCCCCCCCCCCCCCCCCCCACATCACTCACCCACAAAGTAAATGGCCCGGATTCACAAAGGAGGTTTGTACAAACCATGGTTTAAACCATGGTCTACATCTATGGAGTGCTGATCTTATACAAGTAAAACAATTTCTAATTTCTAATGATGTGACTGTTAGTGCTTGCTAACCAGCAAATTTCACCATCTGAGAGGACAAACATTTATTTGGTGCATTCAGTAAAATGTGTACCATCAACATTGTTAACAAGTAAGGAGTTTACATTCTTTCTCCATCAGTTTACAAATGGCACTCCATAGATGTAGACCATGGTTCAAACCATGGTTTGTACAAATCTCCTTTGTGAATCCGGGCCAGTGAGTTTTGAACATGTTGAAAATGTTCATAATTGCTTAAAGCGCATTTTCTTACATTTTATATCTTCTTCAGTCTGTATTTTCCCAATTTCCCTAAAAAAATGATATGTATTTGTATGGTTATAAGCTTTAAGAAAAAAATTAACCACGGTTGACAGACTACCGCGAGAAGTGACCGAAGCATGAGAGCTTGCATGAACGCGAATCCACACTATCGTTCAGTATGGCCGAGTTTATAACAGACCTCCCACTAACCTATACACAAAAAATGAGCTTTGAACATGTTGAAAATGTTCATAATTGCTCGAAGTGCAGTTTCTTACATTTGATAACTTCTTCAGTTGGTATTTCCTCCAATTCTCTCAAACAATTATTTGAATTTGTATATAAGCTTTAAGAACAAAATTAATCACGGTTGACCGACTACCGCGAGAAGACAGACCATGCATGCATGAGAGTTTGCATGAACGCGCATTCAGGCATTTACGTTTTCGTTGGCCGAGTTTATAAATACCCCAACACATTAAGACAATTAGTTTGAACATGAACATTATATTACTCGAGACGTACATTTTCTGACATTTGACACCTTATTCGTTATTTTCCCCAATTTCTCCCCCCAAAAGACTATTTAAATGTTTTTTTTTTTTAGAATTTGTAGAACGGTTGACGTACTTCCGTGTGAATTAAAGTGGCCATGCAACGAGAGTTTGCCTGAACGCACAGGCACGTCTCCATAAAGAGTGAACGTCACGTAGCGAACGCATTATTAGAATCCCGTCGTTATGGAGTGGCGTACCCCGGGGGTGTACCCATGCACTATCTAGACCTTGGGGCCCAATTTGCGTGCCTTCCCCCTCCCAGCCCCCCCCCCCCCCCCATTTGTTACCCAGGGAATAGTAACTATACACTCATGTACAACCTAGTATATGCTTTATATTATCATTGTATATCGCAATAATATACAGAGTTTTGCATTTTGAAGCCCTTGGAACTATACCGAATGGCAAAGAAAAACAGAACGGGATACTTTTCCAAACATGGGAAAACGAATCGTTTCATTTTAGGGAATCCTCGCCGAGAAAAGGGATACCAAGATCAGCAATTTCCGGCCACGATCTTGTTGAAATTGGACACAAAACCCAACGTAGCATTACCACTAAATTCGCTCTAGAACAACAAATAACAACAAAAACTGCTGACCTTTGCATTATTTTCAGGGTAACAGATTCCCATTCTAATTAATGCAAACGTCATGAGAAGACTGCCGTTCCATTTCCCCAGGGCGCGCGCCACCTTGATACACCCCTCCCCATTACGCGCCTCTGAGTGCCGATTTTTAGAAACATAACTGGTTTTTCTTTTTCAGTGGCGTAGCCAGCTTGGGGAAAAGCAAGTGACCTCCCCCGACCCCCGCCCCCGACCCCGCCCCCGACCCCCGCCCCCGACCCCGGTAGAATATACCCGGTTTGGAGACAAGCTAAATGAAAATGAAAATTTTAAAATTACACACTATCCTCATTATGTTGTCGCATGTGCTGATATCTTTCGCATCTGAACATTATCACCCACTTCTTAATATTCATTGCGACCCCCCCCCCCCCCCCCCACCCCCCCTGTTAGCCCATTTATGGCTACGCTAGAGATTTTCCTGTCTTGCCTAGCTGCATGCTCGGCTGGTTGACATGCTTCTTCACGGCGTCTAGTCCCCGCTCCACATCGGTGATTATTTTATCAGCCAGATTGATGCTCTGTATGCTGACCATTCTGCCCTTTATTGACATAATAATCATCATCACCGTTGTGCCATAATGTGGCATCACCAGTATGCATGCCATAATGGCATAATGACTTTATTTACATTATTATCTAAATACACTCGCGCCTCCTGACGTTCCCGCCATGCGAATTCTAATTGCATATCTTGCGATTTGAGTGTACATATGATTTAGCCATCGACATAATTATGAAAGTCTATTATTTAGACTTGGAATGACATTAACAGCAGCATAACCTTGCATATTTTGATTTCATTCGTTGTTTAAGGGAAAAGTATAGATATCGTCAGCTCTCGAATAATCCCACTCCATTCCCGCCGGGTGCTGCAAAACGTCAATACTCCGGCAGAACGTAATATACATTTTGGATAAAACATAGCTTCAATAAAATAAATTATCTATTTCGGGCAAAGTAATCTCTACTTCCTGCATGAAAACATTTTCAGGATTAATCACATCACTTTCAGGTTTTGCCGATTTGTTTTGGTTTTAGTTTCTGATTTTTAGGGGTGTTTGTTGTTGATTTTTTTTTTATAAACGTGTCAAGAAAAAACAAAGAAAGGGAGCTTTAAAGGGGTAGTACAGTTTTGGTAAGGTTGAGCTTTAGTAACCAAAACCTGCACAATACCACTACAAACTAATAGTTATAACTCCACCATGCTCAAAAGATATAGAAAATTACAAACGACTAAGTAAAAAGCCTGTTATCATTAAAAAAAGAAAACACAAGAGGGCGCTCTCTAAAAAAGCATTGGTTTCAATCATTTTTCATACAAAATTATGCCTGTGATGTTTTGTTAAAATAATGATTAAATAAAGAGATCATTAAAGAGAACCTTTAAAAACTGGGGGGGGGGGGGGGGGGGCTAAACGGGCCCCCCACCCTAAGATCTCGGCAACCGAAACTCCAATCGACTCCAAATTTGGCATCGCGATAGATGTCCATAAGGTCTATTGTGTAGTTAAAAAAAACAAAATTAGAATATGCTAATTAGAGCTAATTAATTATGCAAAAATTGTATTTTGTTGTATTTTTTTTTTCTCGGCAATCGAAACTCCGATCGACTTCAAATTTAGCCTGGTGATAGATGTCCATGAGCTCTACAATATTGCATAGTTATTTTTTTAATTTTTTTAAATTATAATATGCTAATTAGAGCTAATTTTCTCGTATTTTTTGCATTTTTCTTTATATTTGGTGATTCTTATCAAACAAAATTGTGTTCCTAGTGCAGTATACATGCTAAGATTATATACATTGACCTAATCTCTGATAAAACAACAGGATAATCATGAAAATTGATTTTGTTTTACCGTTTTCTATGTTTTTTCTTTGTTTTTATCCTTTTCTTTGTTTTTCTTTGTATTATTCTCTATATATTGTATTGTTTTATGCAAATGAGAATATTATTTTCACCATGCCAAAGTGGAATACTAACATTACTTGTGAAAAGATGGGTGTAAATCTACAACATAAAAGGTGCATGTAAAAACTGTGTGTGTTATATACATGGAAGAATTAGAAAAATTTCGAATTTTCTGTGACATGCGATCACAAAAATATGTTACGTAACACATGGATCGTTAACCAGGTGTGCGCAAATTTGGTATGAAGTCATGAAAAAGTCATGAAGTGGCACCATCAAATATTTAAGCGTTGCGAAGTAATCGCGAAAAACGCGGAGGGGGGGGGGGGGGGGGGGGGGGCTAAACCAGCCCCCCCCCCCCCCCCAGTCTTTTTAGGGTTAAGGGTTGATGTTTGAGCAAAAACTCAGCCCCCGGCACAAATTTACCCGCACGCCCATAATCTTTGATTTAGCATGAGTATGTTCGGAGCTGATACAATCATGACCTTGATCTTTCAGAGTAAATCAAACTTTGAGTGGACTAGATTTATCTCTTATTGCCCTTTAAAGGTAATATTTGAGTGTTGCGACGTTCTTCTTTTCCCGATGTTTGTGTGTGTATGATAAACTCATGTCACTACGCCGGAGATATTGTCTGAAATTCCATGCAAATAAATGTACCAAATGTTTGGGCCCCGCATTAAGCATGTTTCATATTGTTTAGAGCCAACAGCCCAACAGAACATTTGTATAGCCCTATAGAGGGTCATCAATGGTCCAATCCAATGTAACTCAAATAGTATAGTTAAGAAAAAACAAAAGACAAATTAAGTACCAATGTGTGTGCATTTTGACAGCAAAGTTGGTTTGATAAAAGATTTTATTACCTTTTTTGTTTCAATTCAATTTTAATTTTATTTCACTATCTCTAAATAAAAAATAAAAAAGTTCAGCAAATTACAGTCATATATATATATTATATTAAACTATACATTTGGTGTGGTATTACAGCGGATGTGGGGGATCTACAAAGAATATTCAAATCCTGTCATGCAAATCCCTTTGTTGACTGCATTTTCATACCTAATTTTGTAATTTTCTTAATTTTCTTAATTTTTTAAATTTTAAATACTGTTACAAATGTCGGGGTTCGGATCGACAAATGTAATGGGGGGATGAAGAAGAAGATGATGATGATGATGATGATATTGTATAGTTTCTAAATCACTTAATCGACCATGGTAGCGTGGCTCTCGAAATAAGGCACAATTGTAACGACTGCTTTCTGTAATATTGTTTCAGCTCATGGCTGGTTTTATTCAATATAAACTACAACATCTCAAACATGAATCCACGACTTGACTCAATCGACAGACCGACCCATAGCCTGGGTGGTGTATCAACTCTGATAACAACTAGAACTCGGAATATCAACTCTGATAAGAACTACGATAATAACTCCGAATGCAGCTCCGATAATCACTGGAATACAACTAACTATCGCGCTTAGTCTTCATTGTGCTATACTCGATCGGGTATCGGGTCTAACTCAATAACTTAGAGTTAGACCGGAGTGAACTGAACTCAGAAGGTGAAACTCAGAACTCAAAGTAAGAACTGCATATATAAACTTCCAAACAAGAACTCCAATAACAACTCCAAATGCAACTAACTAGAATAGAACTCCAATAATAACTGCTCAATTTGGATCGCGCTCCGCTTTTTATATGGCTTATCTTCAAGCTAGTCGACCTCCGATACAGACTCGCAAGTCCGACCCAGAGCGAAGGACGGAGTGTGACCTCGACTACACGAGGGCAAACTCGGGCTTCCGCGCATGGGCAGTCGTAAGGACGGCACGCGATTCTCTGACCTCGACCATGTTGCTAGGGAACGCGCTCTCGTCCGGAGAGGAGAGTGCGACCTCGCTGTTACGCAACGCGGGGTTATTTGCATTTCCAAATCTCCGGAAGACGGAGAGCAATTCTCACGCTGGGCCAAAAGACAATAACTAACATAGCGCAAGGACAAGCGAGCAAGGCCGCAAGAAAGGGGGAACAAACTTTCCTAACAAGGCCGCGCAGCGAGGCCGAAAAACAAGGTAATTAAACAGCCAAGGACTCGAGTTTTGTCATGTCAGCATTTTACATGAACATAAAAATAACTGATCTGTACAACACTCATATAGCATTTACAATAAACATAATGATGACTGAATGCATATTGGCATGATCGAATCAACTACGATAGAAACTGTACTATATACATGTATAATGATTCGTGTATACAGGAATACCTACTCAACAATTATTGTAAGCATAGAATGAATACACAGTATACATGCGGGATATAACATTTATATATAATCAGACTCAGAGGGCTTCATTACATTACGAATACACATATCCCAATACCTTACATCAACCCTGAGATCGAGTGGCCTATAACATGTGGTCTACTGTTTTATCAGTTATCTTTAGCCTTGAGTTACGCAATAGGGACGCTGTGATAAACTACTGAAACTACAACCTTGACGCGACTATGCTCATGAATATTCATTAATTGTGAGAGCTAGGAAGGACAGCGTAAAACTACTGACCAAGTCAAAAATAGAGAGAGAGAGAGAGAGAGCCAGTAGCCGAGGTCGAAGTAAACAAAACGAAAGACTAAAAGAGAGAGTGGTAGGAAGAGCGAGACTTGACCCTGAGCAAAGCGTCACATCAAGAAAGGGGAGGGGTAGCGATTACTCCGGGCCAATCAGAGCACAAGACGGTGGGGAACAGTGACCCTGAGTTGGTCAGTGCATGGCCTATACTGTATGAATGTGTAACTACACATACAGATTATCCTAAGTACAAAATACCACAATAATCACTGTTGCAAATCGCAACACTATCTCCTCCCTACGGAAAAATTCGCTGCCCTCAGCGATATAAGTAAGAACAATACTTTCACTGATATATACCTGCATGTTCAAGTTCTAACTCACTTATTAATCATACAAAATATGATACAAAACAAACTAAAATCCTTCTGTAATCTATACACACGTTTCCATAACGAGAAAGTGAAATACAGTAGAGATAAAGATAAAAAGGAAGAAGGAGTGATTGACAGGAGAGGACATCCAATTGGAGGGAAGAGAAAGAGAAGAGAAGAGTAACAGGACGGATATAAATTGAGAGTCATCAAACAGGACATTAAATCTCCACATGCAATGCAAATCATCAATATTCTAAAAATATAATTTTAAAAACGTCATCAGTTGTACCACCGTGTTCCATCACTAAAACAGAAACATGCCCCAAGAGATAATTACGAGCTCAACAAAACAAAATCAATATACTAGACATAGTATTACTCAAACTAATCTGATCACAGTCTAGCAAAAGTCTAAAAAGAATACAAAACAAGGTGATATAACGGAGCGAGTGTATTGAGCAGACAGGGCAAAATGCATAAAAGAGGATAGTCGGTGAGAAAGGGAGGAAGGAAGAAGAGGCGGAGAGAAGTTAAAGGTAGTTCAGATTCGTCAAATGAGATGCGCGGCGCCATCTTGCATACGCGTTGCGCACGGTGCGTAATGCACGTTAGCTCAGTGTCATGCGGTGCGCGCAAACTAACCCAGTTCAAAATGGCGACCCGCTATGTAGCATCCCCACGCTTGATGCCCTTTAAGGAATGCCCCCCACGCGATCCCAAACTACCAAGCGCACATGGTTGCATCAAATCTATACCTACGGTAGAACGAAATTATACGCCGCTCGCCCTATTACACGCTTCCTACTAAAAAAATACACCTGCTAACAAAAATACAAGTGAAACAAATCGTACTATTTACAGCGAAAAAAATGACATGCATGAAATTGAAAATCAGAAACAAGGAAACGATCAAAATTCAAGTACATCTAAAAAAGAAAACGTCCAAACATAAATTAAAAACGTTGCACAATAACCGACACATCAAATTCCTGTTTACAGCTTACAAGAATTATATACCAATAACTTCTTTAAGCAAAACACACGTTCGTTTACCACAACAAAACTCTATGTTTACTCTACGTTCATTCTCTTTCTTTTTTGTCATGAATTTGTTTACGTTTCTTGTTTTCTTTAAATCAATTATGCATACCAACTTACTGTAACGAACCAACATTATACATACAACATGTCATAATTTTATCAAGCAGAAATAAAAAGGTTAAAAGTTAAAATGTATCCCTGGGCATTAAAGTTCATCATTGCCTAAGAATTAATAAGTTTATTCGACATGCAATGAATAGAGTTCCTTTTCTTCGCGAACAACAAGGGAAGGTCTATATAGTCCATTGTCTCAGCTTCTAGGTTTAATTATAATAATATTATTCCTTTAAAAATAATCGAAATTCTGACGATGATCACCACTGCAACAATCCGAGTCTGGCCAAGACCCGCCGTGATCGATGCTCATGGTCGTGTTCGTCATGCACATACTACCTGGATATGGAGATAGTAAATTCCGAATGATCGCTTCCATGTCGCTGTTGTGGTCAACTTCTGCGTGGTTTATAAAACGTTCGCGGACGATTTGTTGAAAGACGGCTTCCTACGGCCCGGAGAATTCCAGCGAAGGCGCCTGTGTAGGAGGCGCAGGGCAGGTTGTCGCCTCGTCAACGTCAACCGCGTGATGGTCGCGATATCTAATCTACACTATATAAATTACCGGGCTCGTTCCAACGTGCAATGTTCAACGGAACCTGGCAACGGCCCCTCATCTCCGATTTCGGCGCGACCAATTTTACAGATACCCAGTATGTTCTAACACATACTGGCTGTATCACAACGCGACTTAACATACAACTTAACCTAAACTACATATATCGCACCTCGCTTCATAATCCACAACCGCAACGATGACCCCAAGGCTCCTCCATGTCGAAGACGATACAATTATTTCACTATTAATGCAAACTGACATGCATTATTTCTTCACAAATATATTAAACAAGACTGTATCGCAAACAAGTCGCACTGCTAACTATTCACGTTTCACATACGTGATCAAAATAATTTTTCACGAATCATATCCATAGACAAATTTCCAATATTTTATTTTCTCCAAACTATGTGTTAGGCTGAGGCCGATGACGTATATAATTTTCCCCTTGATGTCGCAGAATTACAGCAATGTTGCACATCGACATGCTATATGCTAGGTGATCCCGACAGTGTACCAGTCGAACTCCTCATCTCCGCGCGCGAGAAGGGACGACGGCGCCGCGTATGATGTCCGGCATGTTGATTCCCGCGGCTCCTCACGACGAACTGCGGCATGACGAGGGCGATGACAAGGGGGCGTCGAGAGGGTCGCTCCATCTCCATACACGCCAAGCCAGAAGCTTCTCCTCGAACTCGCCAAAATGACCACCAGCACCCACCACACGCCGAGCTTAGTCATGCTGGCCTCCATCACATCCGGATCACTCGTCCAACTCATCCTCCGTGATTATGTCCATCTCCAAGCATAGCGATTTTCATACAATACGTGCACGTGAATTGTATAAATTGGCGACAACATTCAAAATCATGTCCATGATCTCGATCACAGATCATTTACTCCTCTGCCCGTCGACATTAACGTTCAGGAATAAATATCCAAGGTAGTTTCTGGATGGAGCCATTTCACCAGAAAGCCGATGCGATATGTCCTTACATGCGATCATCTTGATCGCTGAGGATGAGTCCAAGTCTGGTGCTGTTAGAATACTGCTTTATCGTTATAATCCTTTCAATAACCACAGGCACGTGTTAAAGTCCATCATCCCACCGCTGCACACCAGTGTTACAAATGTCGGGGTTCGGATCGACAAATGTAATGGGGGGATGAAGAAGAAGATGATGATGATGATGATGATATTGTATAGTTTCTAAATCACTTAATCGACCATGGTAGCGTGGCTCTCGAAATAAGGCACAATTGTAACGACTGCTTTCTGTAATATTGTTTCAGCTCATGGCTGGTTTTATTCAATATAAACTACAACATCTCAAACATGAATCCACGACTTGACTCAATCGACAGACCGACCCATAGCCTGGGTGGTGTATCAACTCTGATAACAACTAGAACTCGGAATATCAACTCTGATAAGAACTACGATAATAACTCCGAATGCAGCTCCGATAATCACTGGAATACAACTAACTATCGCGCTTAGTCTTCATTGTGCTATACTCGATCGGGTATCGGGTCTAACTCAATAACTTAGAGTTAGACCGGAGTGAACTGAACTCAGAAGGTGAAACTCAGAACTCAAAGTAAGAACTGCATATATAAACTTCCAAACAAGAACTCCAATAACAACTCCAAATGCAACTAACTAGAATAGAACTCCAATAATAACTGCTCAATTTGGATCGCGCTCCGCTTTTTATATGGCTTATCTTCAAGCTAGTCGACCTCCGATACAGACTCGCAAGTCCGACCCAGAGCGAAGGACGGAGTGTGACCTCGACTACACGAGGGCAAACTCGGGCTTCCGCGCATGGGCAGTCGTAAGGACGGCACGCGATTCTCTGACCTCGACCATGTTGCTAGGGAACGCGCTCTCGTCCGGAGAGGAGAGTGCGACCTCGCTGTTACGCAACGCGGGGTTATTTGCATTTCCAAATCTCCGGAAGACGGAGAGCAATTCTCACGCTGGGCCAAAAGACAATAACTAACATAGCGCAAGGACAAGCGAGCAAGGCCGCAAGAAAGGGGGAACAAACTTTCCTAACAAGGCCGCGCAGCGAGGCCGAAAAACAAGGTAATTAAACAGCCAAGGACTCGAGTTTTGTCATGTCAGCATTTTACATGAACATAAAAATAACTGATCTGTACAACACTCATATAGCATTTACAATAAACATAATGATGACTGAATGCATATTGGCATGATCGAATCAACTACGATAGAAACTGTACTATATACATGTATAATGATTCGTGTATACAGGAATACCTACTCAACAATTATTGTAAGCATAGAATGAATACACAGTATACATGCGGGATATAACATTTATATATAATCAGACTCAGAGGGCTTCATTACATTACGAATACACATATCCCAATACCTTACATCAACCCTGAGATCGAGTGGCCTATAACATGTGGTCTACTGTTTTATCAGTTATCTTTAGCCTTGAGTTACGCAATAGGGACGCTGTGATAAACTACTGAAACTACAACCTTGACGCGACTATGCTCATGAATATTCATTAATTGTGAGAGCTAGGAAGGACAGCGTAAAACTACTGACCAAGTCAAAAATAGAGAGAGAGAGAGAGAGAGCCAGTAGCCGAGGTCGAAGTAAACAAAACGAAAGACTAAAAGAGAGAGTGGTAGGAAGAGCGAGACTTGACCCTGAGCAAAGCGTCACATCAAGAAAGGGGAGGGGTAGCGATTACTCCGGGCCAATCAGAGCACAAGACGGTGGGGAACAGTGACCCTGAGTTGGTCAGTGCATGGCCTATACTGTATGAATGTGTAACTACACATACAGATTATCCTAAGTACAAAATACCACAATAATCACTGTTGCAAATCGCAACAATACCTAATTTTAATAACGTTCTGCATGCTAAATGATGTCATAGGAAAAAATAGGATTTTTTTTCCCATGTAAATGTACTTTTATACTATACAAAGTAAATAGTGTTTGTTAAGACAATCTGCATAAGCTACATAGTGGTTTTAATGTCAGCCAAGTGGATCGCAGATCGACCAGCGGATCTGACAAACAGAATACGTCGTGATTAAGGCGTGATAAAACGCTCACTTATCATATTGATCACCGTATGATAATACTAGTGTTATGTTTCACACCCCATGTACCGTGTACTACACACCTCAGCTGCAAGAAATAACGGATTGGGTATTAAAGGGATCTAGTAACTTTGCTGACATGAGCAAAGACTGACGGAGGATTGATACAATGTGTATTTCTGTGATATTTCGTTCTAATATACATATTTTAACGCATTATAATAAATAACATTTTCATATAAAGTGTTTTCACTTCGTCCGCATTGCATAATAATACTATAGACACCATTTAAATGGTCTTTATAGTAGAACGGGCAAGGCGCATACATGCACTGACAAAAAACAACAGTATATTAATACCCGCATATTCATAAAAAAATGCTTGTCTCACCAACATAACAACGCTTGAATTTCTCCTGTCGAGTACAAGTGCCAATTCAAGCATATGCTACGTTCACGATACATGACTAGGATAGTCTATAATAATGCATGCATACGAATATAAGTGGAAAAACACGGTTACCGTGGCAACACTCGGCATCAATATCCTTGTCGGATCTGAGCGGCCGAAGAGGCACTGCTGTGAATAACAAGCTGCGACGCGTGGGGTGGATGAAGATGGGGCGTATATTTATGATGATGAGTTAGTAGAATGAGGGTGGGCTTTAAAATAATGGCCTATATGGTCTACACACGTTATAAGGATGATGATGATAATTATGATGGTATGCTTGAAGGTAATGGTCTATGTTCTACACACGTTATAATGATGATGATGATACTTATGATGGTAGGCTTGAAGGTAATGGTCTATGTTCTACACACGATGATGATGATTACTGATTATGATGATTGGCTTGAAAGTAATGGTCTTTTCCGTATATAGAGAATTAGTAAAGACGGTCTATGGCCCTATGGACATAGTTATAGTTCATATGACATATGAATATTTGATATAATACTAAAATGATGTAAATATTATGATGGTGGGCTTTGAAATAAGTGTATATAAACAAAGCCATAGTCCCACGCGTTATAATAACGAATTATTATGATGGTGGGCTTTACACATAGCCATAGTCCCATTCATTATAGATGATTATTTTGAGCGTGGGCTTGACAATAATGGTCTACACACATAACCATTAAACGAGTTATAATAATGATAGTCTGTTATGATGGTGGGCTATAACTCTTTGCCAACGAGAGTGCATTTTCCATTTAGTATAGGTTCCCGCGGTGAAAGGGTTAAACATAATGGTCTACATGTTATGCATATAGTCATTGTCCTCATCACAATTCACTATAATAATTATTAAGTATTATGAGGGTGGGTTAAACAAAATAGTCTATTCACATAGTCATAGTCAAAACATTATTAACATAATGATGGTTATTTTGATATTGGGCTTAAAAACAATACAGGTACATACACAAAGTTATGGTCTACATAGTACGTTATACTGATGGTGGTGATGACAAGTATGAGGGTGTGCTTTAAAAATGACGGTCTTTGCACATAGTCATATTGTATACACACACTATAATCACGAGTATTATATTTTTGGGCTTTAAGAAAATAATGGCCTATTTACAAAAGCATACTGTAGTCTATAATAATTATTATGAGGATGGGCTTGAGAATAATGGTCTATATAGGCAGAGTTCACACGCGTTTTAACGATCATTATTATGAGGGTGGGCTTGACATAATGGTCTATACACGATCCTTACTCCTTAATGATCAGTATAATGAGGATAGTCTGTGTATAATATACACATTGTCCATACACTTAAATGATTAGTAGGCTATACGATGACGTCAAAAACGGTTTATACACACAGGAACACACAGTCCGTAAACCCTAATGGCGATCAGTGTTATTAAGCTGAGGATAGCTTGGACATAACATGTGTATATTATATTCATAATACACAATTAAAAATCAATTAAAATGATGCTTATAAAATCAGAATTGTCCGTCCTGCACCATTATTTTCTTACCAGGCGCGACTTAGAAATTAGTATCATCCCCAGATACAATGCACAGTATTATTAAACTGCATGAAGATGGTTTAGTTTTGCTTCATATAATGAACGACGATTTTAAAAGTATCCTAATTGATTTCATGATAGTCATACGCAATGCCTGTTAATTGCAAAACAAGCTATAATACAGCTTCTGAAAATGCTTTCCAAACTGATTTTTAATCATGAACTTCCATGGCCCCAATAATGTGTTCATATCATGGATTTATGATATCACATTATTCGAAAATATTCGAAATTTATGTTTGATATTTCCAATGCATGCGAATTCGTAACATATTATAGCATTATCTTTAATAGTTCATGTTCGATGATTAATTTTCAAAGAGGCAGTGGTTTTTAACTCGTTCGGAACAGTTTGATTTTTAGTGTAACGAATATTTTGACATATTTTATGGAGAGAAATAAAGCAATAATATTGCCTCTACTCGGCCTTTGTTTGGGGCTGAGCTATAAAAAAAAATCACACTTCTCCTCCAGCGCAAATGACTCCCCCATTTAAAAAGGGTTAATGGTTTCGAGTTTATCCACCGGCATAAGCCTAGTTTAAGAGCAATTGCTTATATTGATGCATTTACAACCAATTATATTTAGTCCGCAATATCACGGGCGTTGTCCTCTCCGCCGTTGACATTTGTTTTTTGTTAAAGTGAGGCCTGTAAAGTGTCAGATATTGCCTAAAATGACATTTGAGACTTCAATCCTGTACCAAAATCATTGTAAGATATGTCCGAATGATGTGTGAAAGTTTCATTGAAAAAGAACACTGCTTTCCTGGTTAAAAAAAGCGAAAATATGCGTCAGCTTTTACAACGGACGTTTATGAGGTTTATGACCGTTTGTTAACGCTTTTGAGCTGAATGATAGATATCGTCATACTAAAAGGGCATTTGAAAAAAATCTAACCCTATTTTATTCTTCTCTTACCATAAGCTAAACAACACGGTAGAAGAGAAACAAGGAAGCTCCAAGTAATTTTCGTGGAGTTAGACACTTTACAGGCCTCACTTTAAGCTCCCTAAAATTATGTCACACATTAAAAAAAGGATAATTGTCCGAGCAAAAGGATCCAAAATAATTGAATTCAAGCATCACTGTCTTGATCCATTTTGTTTCCATTGAATTCAAGCATCACTGTCTTGATCCATTTTGTTTCCATTTGAGACGGTAATCGCCCGGTAAGATGGTATCGAAAATGAGCTATAGTTTAATGAATACTTTAAAAACAAAAGAATAATAATAATCTTGTAGTGTATTAAGTAATAAAAGACCTCGATGAAAACCAGAAGACCAAGAAGAAAACCTATAACGTCCCGTATATAAGATGATGGTGATGATGATGATGATGATGATGATGATGATGATGATGATGATGATTATTATGCTAATGATGATGGTGATGATGATGGTGATGATGATGATGGTGATGATGATGGTGATGATGATACTGATGATGACGATGATGATGATGATAATGATGATGCTAATGATGATAGCGGCGACGACGATGATGATGATGATGCTTATGATGATGGTGATGCTGATGATGATGGAGGTGATAGTGATGATGATGCTGATGACAATGATGACGATGCTGTTGCTGCTGCTGATTATACATTAAACAACTGCTGGGTATAGGTAGCACTTTAATGTGTTATTTGCCAACATTCAGGGATCAACATCCTTTCTTCCAAACCCTCCCTTCTCTCTCTCCTCTGAAAAAGAGGTTATTCAATACATGGCTTCTACATGAATTCATAGGTGTTATTACTCAATCGATCAATGTGAGCTATACGTCAAGACAGAGGGTAGGCAACATTAATGATGACATGATTGTAAAATATATAGTAAACCTGCTATCCAACTATATATATGTTAGGCCTTTAATAAATCGTAAAGAAATCCACTATAATGTCTAGGTGTTCGCAAATCTTAACTGGCTTTTGGAGGTACGTCGATGTCACGGATGTTTTGTCGAATGCAACGCCTGATGGCAATGCTATTACATCAAGGTATTTTTTATGAATTAAGTTTCCTTATAAACTTGTTTTGATGTAAGACATCGCCAGTTTCAGGTAAACATGACACACAAATGTCCCAACACTCTCTTCGTAAAAAAATATGTTCATAATGTTGATTATTCACAATGTGTAAGGCATTTCGGCGCATCTGTCATGTCGCCTGGTAATGTCATAATACGATATGTTATTTACCATTCTATAAAATAAGGTATATTATCTTTAAACACTTTCATGTAAAGTTGTTTTGATCATTTGATGTATATACAGAACTTCGCCAGCACCAGGTAAACACATTGTACACATTCAAATGTCCTACTTTCTCTTGCAAAATGTATTAATATAAATCGCTCACAATTAGTTATATTGCAGACTCAATCGCCATGGAAACCTGACGAAAGAGAGAGTGAACCATGAAGCAAACAGCGGGTGTGCATTGACGTCGGGATGTTGTTTAGGTCGGTGCTCAATCATTTTTAGCATAATTTAATTCACCTCATATATAGAATAGCACAAATGGAATATGTCTATAGAAACCAAATTGGCGATGGCGTGTGTATGTTAGAGGGCTCTAACCTCGCAGCCTTATAGAACTGTGTACCCCTACTTAACCCATTTCCAGAAAGGGTTTACAAACTATATTATGTAACATTATCAGAATTGGTAAGGTGTGGCTTTTCAATATACAAGTCATCTTTATTATTTTATTAAATATAAAGAAGCTACAAGCACCATTTATGAAATATGTAGCAACAACATTAATGGCAGGGAGTACAAAACAAAAGGAAATACACAAACATAAAGTTTAAAATTTCAAATTGGCGCATGTTTTGTTTTAAATGGTGCACATTTCATAATTAAGTTAAATAAATATTCAGTAAGCTTCAGTAAGGGGGATAAAGATTCATACATTATTATTTTAGATTATGAAAAACTAATGTTAGCGTATTGAGAAATATTATGTTAGTAATCATGAAAAATGCATGGTTAAATGATTGCATACAATCGTGTATATGACCGTGATAAAATCCAATGAAAGGAAAATAAATCATTGCATATCCTTGCAAACAAAGATAATTATATTGGTTCCAACTATCCATTCACATGAATGGTTTTCTTCTGTTACAATAACTTTTTATTACAAAACTATCTGACGTCAAACCCGAATCGTTGCATGGATACACCAAGGTTTTTTTCTTATGAAAAACGTGTATATAAAAGAAAATACAAGTAGCCATGCTACCAAACCGGGTCTCGTCTCGGAATGTAATTCTATGTAATTACCGTCTCAAGCATATGTTTTATTGTTACCATGGTTACTCTAATCCTGGTAATCCTGCCACATATTTCAAAATCATCTGCAAGTTACTTTCTGTATTTAGTATTATTACTTAGTATATCAAACGATATCAAATTGGGAGAATTAACCAAGTACAATTGCATGGGACGTAGTTATTCTTATACATTTTTAGCGATACAAACCAAAGAATTGTGTATATAAAAAATAATGTTGTTTTTTAAACAAAAATGTAAAAAATGGCTTTTAAAATATTGCACATTGATCCGTACGATGACTGGGTGAAGTGGCGTTGCAAATGAACGTTGTTGTTGTTGTTTTTTTGTTTTTTTGTTGAGGGGATGGGATGCATATTCTATAGTTTACGATATATTTCTCTATAGTTTCACCTTTTTGTTTTGTTTTTATTTCTGCCAATTATTGGGGTAGGTGTCCCGTGACCCCCCCCCACCCCCCCCCCCCCCCTCCTCCTTGAATATAGACCACGTACTGTAGATGGCACAGTATGTATTTCATACCGCACATTTACAGACGATAGGAGATTCTGAAATTCGTTCCCAGGCTTCGCGCAGACGACAACATCAAAAAAAAGCCAGCCCATCGAGTAAATCGATCCCTGTTTTCTACAAATCACTTTTCAATTCATCACAATTTTGTTTCGAGTACACATTTATTTTTAGCGGTGAGAATTATAGTTTATAGCCTTACTATAGTAATTCGTCCCTATTCGGTTTTGTTTTCATTTTTAAAGTGTCATTGTCTCACACTTTACCGTCTATTCAGATGAGGTTGACTTTCTTTTCATGTTCATGATATTCTAAAGGGATCTAGTAACTTTGCCAACATATGCGAAAACGTGATGAATGGTTGATACAATGTGTATTGTTGTGATCTGATATATGTATGTCCTCTGAGTAACGTGTGCAAATTTCACGATAAATGGATGTTATATGGCCGAGTTATGAGCGAAAATGCAATGTGACATGTACTTTTCATTGCACTGACAGTTTGTACACGCGGTTTTGTCTATCCAGTGGATAGTTACAAATCCGAACACTTCAATCGTGATTATCATTTTAACGAAAGGGAAATTGGAGAGAAAAAAAAACTGTCCCATGCATGTTTCTATTGTTAATATGAATACAACAAGGTGTGAGAGAACCGCTAGAGTTCCAAGTAAGTTTTGAGGATGTTGCCAATGTTAAAAGATCCCTCGAATGAAGTGCTTTGTGAGTTCCCCAGCAAGTGACAATGACAATCATATTATACAGGTATAAATACATCATTCTGTCCACAATTTCGCGCGATATGGAGAGTGTATTTACATCGATTTGGTTGCAGTTTCCCAGGGTAACGTTATAGGCCGTAAAGCCCTTAATATAATTTATCTTACGCAAAGTTACGACATTCTTTCAAGATTACAATACAATACACAAACAAAATCAATGCCCATGCATCATAGGCTAAGTACAGACAAATCTGTTTCAAACACAATTGCGACACACACGCAATAGATTCGTTCGGTAAGTACCATATACTGTATATAAGCCAAGAAGCAGACCTTCACATTCTCCATTTTGTCAACTTTGGATGTATAGAGCTTTGGTAGAATGTTAAATAAATCAACACAGATAACAACTTCGCTGATATTTCAGCGGCGTTAGAGGTTCTGTTCGTAGGTCGGAAAATTATCTTAAAGAGCGTTAATGCTATTAGTGATGTTTATTCAAACTAGATATAAATTACATACATCAGGGCCCCGTTGCAGAAAGAGATAAAATCGATCGTAAGTTGCAATTAAGCGTAAGTCATATCACGTGTTCTAGATGCGCAAATCTGATTGGTTGAAACGCGTAAATTTTCTGACTTACGATCAATCGTAACTTACGATCGATTTTATCTCTTTCTGCAACGGGGCCCAGGTCCAATAATTGTATAGTTTAGTTTCGCTATTTCCTTCACCATTATACTATATTTATGCGTTATCAATGAGTAAAAAATGTTAAACACTAAATACGCTTCGCACTTTATCCACATTTAGGGAGTTTCAATGTAACAATGAAAACTTAACAAAAACATAAACGCAAACACAAAACCAGTTTGCTCCACGAAATGACTACCCTTGTATATTGGAAAAAGTCACTCGAATGTACTACCATTACTCAGATTCGTTCGATTGACTGATCAACTTGAATGAAACCATTCAATTTGGATTTCTTTTCATCGTATTTTCAAGCACCTATTATACAAAAGCTGCAGTTGACTGATTTTTGTGTGCTAAAAAAAGCATGCAACGTCTTCACCTGAACTGTGCGTGATAACATTTGTTATGTTTATTCGGCCGTTCTTTTCGAGATAATTATAATTCGATGTCTCGGTTTCCCGTAATACCTAGCCTTTGTCAGTTTTTGAATGAGCAAACATAATCACTAGATCCTTTTAACTGTCAATCCGTCCATCGAATGTGCAAGGTGTATTATGCGTTCAAGATAACTTCGTTATAATTTGATATTAATAATTCCAGTGGTACGGTATGTACCCATACGATTCGTGTGATAATATACCACAGAAGTTTTGGGGCTTTCTAAAGATCTGCACGATATGTGTACCAGTATAGTCTTCCATTGTGATGCAACTACGGTATAAAGGTTCTTGTATTTGTATTCAATCTGTGTTTAATATAGCTCCATAATATAGGAAGATGATGTATCAATTTCCAATTATGATACCCATGCGATTCGTGTCATATATTATTAGTTTTGGGAGCTTTCTGCATGTATGAGCGTTACGATTTGATGGTCTCCAATATTGATGCAACTACAGCCTACACTACAGGTTCTTTAATTTCGTTCAATCTCTCAGATAATAAACTTAATACTGGAGGAAGTATTCTGTTATTGTTGTAAACATCCATCCACATTGGCAAACAAACGCATAATTATTATAATTATATAGAGAGACACACACATTGCCACAACCATATTGAATTACACATCTAATAAAATGAAATACGCTTCCCCGTCCAAATGAAGCGTGCATCAATTTTCCATATCAAATTATGGAATATGATAATTTAATACCATCACGAGAATCATGAGAAGTTGAGAACAATGATACAGGTATATATATGAAGACAGTCTCCTCTGTTTATGAGTGAAGCTGATATGAGCGTGTATACAAATGGACACAGATAATTATGCGGGTTCCTCGAATATCAGCAAGTTCGCGTGTTTATTATTTGTATGTCGAGTATAGTCTAACTAGACGGACATTATACTTGATAAGTGTATGTATACTAATACCAGCACTTTATATTACCTTTTATATAAGTTATATATGTATACATAAGTCTTATAAGAACCATCTGTGTCAAAAGTATTACAAGTTGAATTATGATAAAAGGGAAGAAAACACGATATCGAACAGTCACAATTATACAATGTATACATTCGCCTTCATAAAACATCATAATTAAGTCATCTATATTTTGAGTAATGAAGTATACTGCTTGAGAAAATAATAATTAATTCGTTCGTAAAGATTAATTCGTTCGTGAATATTAATTCTATGTTTTAAAAAATGCAAAAACAGTATGTTTGGCCCTTGTATGCCCTTGCTAATTATACGTAATCGTGGCAAGGTTGTTACGTGGTGCACTCTTTTGCGTCCAGGGGTATACGGTTACTATGTCTTAATGCTTACCGGTGAAATGGTCGGAGAGGTGAGAGGCGGTATGGTGGTCGTACTGGCTGCTATCGTGGTCGTATTGATCGACGAAGGCGTCGTCGCTGTCACGGACGATTCCCAGAAGAAGCTGTAGTAGATCGCCAGAATGACGGCGACTAGCGACACCGACAGCACGTAGGCAAAAACCGTGGCGAGTCGGACCCATTTCTTGTTCGTTTTTAGGTTATTTGTGCCATTTCCGCCACCATTCCTCCGGTTATCCAGTCCGTTATTCCCAGGCTGCGTCATTGTTGCAATATTTATAATTGTTGCAATCCCTTTCCAGAAAGATTTTCGTGGTATATACAGTACTCCACGCAAGCAAACACTCACCCCGATGAATAATGGTATAATAATAATAACATCCACTGTTGCTTTCACACAAACCAGCAACCCCGAACGCACGGGTCAAATTTACTTATCTGCACCGCTACGGTAGAGATTCTCCACTCCACACAGTCATTTAGCACCATTTACATGTAATTATGTTCCGTTCAATATGCTAATACGATCGTCGCAAGCAAGTAAATCACGACAACGCAAAATCATAACTTCCCCTTGTCATCTTTTTATACATTACATCCAAGTGATTACACGAAGGCAACGCGAATGTCAGAACCAAACGGCGGTAGAATACTTCGCATAATCGCTTTTACAAGTGCGAATAATGTCTGCGAGAGATTTTCCAGACTGACGTTCAGTTGGCATGAACGCTTTTTGGGGTGGCTTCGTTTACCCCATTAATAATCGCTCGCAGCTAGCTAGTGCAGAAGTGCTGGTAGGTAGCTTGCGTTCGTTCAATTCACCGCTCGCTCAGGCGGAGAATGGGGGAGAGAGCGCGGCGAATGTACGTTCGTAATTGGTCGTGTGACTTTGGTGGTGATTATGCATGGTGTTTTGGCGTTATGACATACCCTGGTAGTACATGTGTGTACGTCCGTTTGTACCTTATGGTATGTAATTTGGCGTCATTTTCGCTGGACACTGGTTGCTTTACTTACTTTACGTCTTCACCTGACGTATCAATCGTTTAACGTATCCGCGTCCATCCGCGTGTGTCACGCAGCACGCATTATGTATGAGGATTTTGTTCATGTTTGCAAGTGTTATTGACAGCGCCAACACATTTTGGCGTTTTTACCTGACAAGTCTCGCCGTTGGCTAAATTATGTCAGAAATGGCGCCATTGGCAGTGGCGTCATTTGTATACGTTTCAACATATTAACACATGGCGTTACTACTAGTAACCTGTTGCAATCCGCGTTCATACATTTGCTGCTTTGCATAAGGCCCGCATGTGACTTATTGTTCATGTTTTTATTTCAAGCTCATATTTTATCGTTCGCAATGTCATGGAAACTTTAGAACTAATTCAAAGTACATACATTATAAGAGTATTGAACGGAGGTTTTAGAAATCTTTTTATTAGTTTTGTTTTGTCCCTTTTCGTCTGGTGCATTTATCTATTGTATGATATTTGCTTACAGTTTTAAATAAATTATCAATGCGTGTAACTGTGTATCATACTTTTGATTGATTAATGTAATAATGTGTTGTTTTATGTGATAAAATATAAAACAATCTATTACATTATGTTTCATTCGATGTCAAAGGGCCTGATGGCAACCAGCCTTTTCTTATTCGAGCTTAATTAATAATGAAAATGCTTTTTAATACATTATATTCGTTTGTATGTGTGTCTATGTGTGTGTGTTTGTGTGTGTGCGTGTGTGAGTGTGTATGCGTGTGGGTGTATGGGAGAATAATGAAAATGCTTTTAAATGAATTAATTTTTCGTTTGTGTGTGTGTGTGTGTGTGTGTGTGTGTGTGTGTGTGTGTGTGTGTGTGTGTGTGTGTGTGTGCGGGTGTGTGTGCGTGCGTGTGTGCGTGCGTGTGTGTGTGTGTGTGTGTGTGTGTGTGTGTGTGTGTGTGTGTGTGTGTGTGTGTGTGTGTGTGTGTGTGTGTGTGTGTGTGTGTGTGTGTGTGTGTGCGTGCGTGTGTAAGTGTGAATTTGTGTGTATGCTTGACTTATTGCAATGAAGGTTGTGTGCAGTAGACTTATTGCAATGGAGGTTGTGTGCAGTAGACTATTACAGGAATACTCAATATTGAAGCATGAAAGAACGCCACCGAAACTGATTTTCTATAATAATATTGATATTGCAACATCCACCGCCTTTTAAACAAAACTCAATTAAATCATTATTGGTTAAAGTACATTGTTATTGCGGTACTCTATAATTCTATATACATGTATTATAATAGAAATGGAAAGTGCCCTTGTTCCCTGCATGTGGCTTTGACCAGCCTTATATTATCTGTGACCTGGTTGTTCAATGTATATGGATTTTTCAAGACGTCATTATAATTAATAAATTTGCTGGTACGTAAAACCTGCAATGTTATGCAGTTGCCATTGACAACGACCATTCATCGTATTGCTACAAAAGTAGACATCAAAATACAGAAGTCACATTACAAAAACAAATATTGGCTTGTACCTGCAACTGCAATATTATGCTTTCAGTCGCCATGGAAAATGAAAATATAATCGGAATTCAAAATATATCCATCAGAATTATTTACATGTCTCTTCTTTTCCACTTTTGTTAAATTGGTTTATTTTGTGTTGGACTAATTATTCTCTTGTACACATTTACAAAGCTGGCATTCAGGCTAAGATATCCAAAAATTGAAAATAAATCTTCAGGACATTAATTTGAATATCACAGAAAATAAATCAATTGATCTTTATGATCATTAATTGTAATGCAATTAATATTACAGAACTTCATATTAATTTTACCTATTGTATATAACATTAACTGATTAGGCCTACTCATGAAACGGAGAGAAAATAGGGATATTCATTTTGTTGGCCTGGGGGGTGTTTCACAAAGATCCTAAGTTGATCTTAGCACTAAGATGGTCTTAAATATTATGGAAAGCCATTAGTGTCTTGAAACAGTTTTATAAAAGTTTTGTTAAAATGCATAAAATGTTGATTCAAATCATATATATTTTCTAATTATCAAAGAAATTTCATGAATTGTATGTGAAGATCATGAATCTCTTTGATATATGATTTGAATCAACATTTTATGCATTTCAACATAACTTTTACAAAACTGTTTCAAGACACTAGTGGCTTTCCATAATATTTAAGACCATCTTAGTGCTAAGATCAACTTAGGATCTTTGTGAAACACCCCCCAGGATTCACAAAAGTGAAGTTCATGATGTTCAACACTGTTGCCCTGGCTTGGGCATGTGGACTTGCACACATTGTATAATAGGAAGATGAAAAGAGAACACAATCGAAATGCATTGTGGTTCGAGATAAATACTATTATTATACAAGCATGTCTACATTATGCAATCTTTCAACAAGTGATGCTTGAAAATTTTATACAAATTCACCATTTTTATTGTGAAATTGTTTAACTTATTTATTCTGTTCTATTTTCTCCAAACAAAGTATGTGTTATTTTTACTTGAAGAGGTACCATCAAAGATATATTTAAACAATACTTTTGGTATTTATCTATGAGCCACTGTTCGCATTATTTACATGATTTCACGCATGATCCAAGTAAAGACTTCTGAATAAAAGGCTTTTTAAATTTTTTTTTAATCTCAGACTTTTTCAAAATTATATGACAGCCTCCACTCCTTCCAGTAAATTTGTGTTACACGCGTATAATTCAGTTTTGGTATAGAGGGCGATTCAAGAAATAATGATTTTGTCAGGTAATGAAAAACTAAGTGTAACATTTTAAAAAGCATACAATTCTAATGACAGGCAACTTTGATCAAAATCGGTTCAGAAACGGCTGAAATATCCATAAATCTATCTGATTGGAAAAAATGTGAGGGACCAACTTTTATCAAATAATTTAGGAAAATATTTATAAATATTACTCATATCTCAAATTATACCAACACAGTTTTAACATTGTTTTTCGATAATCTCTCTATTGAATCATTATTTTTACCAAACATCACATTCACATATTTAATATTTTGATATAAACATGGTTGAAACTGGAGGTGCTGGAGGGCGCCCTCTTGTGTTAACAGCTGTTCTTTTTAATGAAACAGTTCTGTAAGTTAGCCGTTTATGTTTTTTCTACCATTCAAGCATCATTGAATTATAACTGTTAGTTTTTCATGATAACTAACAAGTTTTAGTTATTAAAATGTTTTTTTTTCACCAAAACTATATTATCCCGTTAAATCACAAGAAGAAATAAATACGACCTAACTTGAGTGATTAGTGACCGGATTCATGATTCTATCACCACCAGTAAGCCGAAAAGCAAGCAGTTACACTCCAATCGATGGTCACTGAGGGGCGCCCCAGCATTATTTACAATGTATACGACATCAAATCAAATCAAATAGAGGCATTGAATTATAACTGTTAGTTTTTCATGATAACTAACAAGTTTTTAGTTATTAAAATGTTTTTTTTCACCAAAACTATATCATATCCCGTTAAATCACAAGAAGAAATAAATACGACCTAAAGTGATGGTGACCGGATTCATGATTCTATCACCACCAGTAGGCCGAAAAGCGAGCAGTTACATTCCAATCGATGGCCATGCACTGAGAGGCGCCCCAGCATTATTTACAATGTATGACATCAAATCAAATAAAGGCATACAGCATAATTTAAAGTAGTTTGCACATCATGGGATAACATGGTAACGATAATTCAAGCAGTCTTTGAAATCTGTCAGTAGCAAAGTTAGGTCTCCACGTATAATTCAGCTATACTTTGGTTATCAGTTTGGTAAATGTATAAAGTGGCGTACCAGCTTTTGTTTTTATTATAAATTTATTGTCCCTTATATATAAGTGGTCAAAATTATTCAGATTTGTTAATAAGAGAGTATTATTAAAGAGAGTATTATTTAAAGGCCTATACCATTAAGTTTTGAACCAGTGTGTATTTTTTTGTTTTACATCGGCAATATAATTTAAATGCCTGTACAGTTTCAACTTACTAAAATAATATACTAATATATAGCCCAATTATTTCGAACTTTTCCAATAACAAATTTGATTTTTGCTCATCATTTGATCGGAAGACTTTTGTTATCGTGAAAATAGTCAAAAGTGGTATTAGTGACCCCATTCCGATTACGGATCGTGTATATTTGTGGCCAAGAGGGCGAAATGGCGTAGGTTACTGCAATAAGTATCTATTAGTAACATTGTCCAAATCCACCAATCTTACTTATAAACTCATTGTCCATTCATACCTTGCTTATATTCGTATTACCAATCAAAGAATGGAGCCGGTTTCGGTTTTTCGAATTTCCCTTGTGTTAAAACGATTTTTACGAATGAAGTGTTCAGATTTGTACTTATCCGCTGGTCAGTTTATATAACTGTGTACAAAGTCAGTACAATGAGTTAGCGAATATCACTTTGCATTTTAGCTCATTACTTGGCCGTATGATATCCATTCAACGTGACATTTTTATACATTACTCAGTGAACATATCAGATTAAAACAATACACATTTTATTAACCTTTCGTCACTTTTTACACATGTTAACAACGTATACTAGATAGAGTAACAATTTCTATGCAAGGGCAATGATTTTACATAAAATGTATTTTGGAAATAAACATTTTGACAAGTGAATGGTAATTGGGATTCTTAATATGACATGAAGTGACCTAATTATGTCAATCTGTTCTCGTTTTCAATCAACTCAAAATTGTTTATTTAGCCAGTTAAAAAAAAAAGATTTTTTTTGTTCTAAATTATTTTTCCATAAAGTTAGTTATAAATTGCCATTGTCGAAGACATTTGACAATTATAGCCTATCATACATTATCCTGGCCAACAGACGTCCTAACAACATTATCTTATTCTTATTTTAGTATTATCATGTTACCAAGATATCAACTTTGTAATATAATAATTTGTAAAACTCTTTCTTCCTTTTTCTTCTTTCACACTTTCTTTAAACTTTAATTGTATTCATTTGACCTTTCTCCCTAGCTATAGACCTCATAAAACTTAAAACTGAAATTGGAATGTTATTTTGGTAAATCTAAACTAAAGTTGTTGCTAGTTAAGATTTCCTTTTGGTAGAGCAAGATATTCTAAACAGTCAATTGCATTGTATGTATTATTATTTATGTCTTTAGACGTGGTAATAATGTTATTTCTGATATTCAAATTGTAAACATTATTTGATTTGTATACAATTTAACTTTAAATTTAAATTTGAGTTTCAATGAATGCATTTTTTTTTTAATTATCATGAGCCTCAATTTGCTTCGGTTCTCTCCCCTCTCTCTTTCTCAAACGCATGCAGCATGATGAGTCTTCTGCGCACTTATTTCATGTTTGCTGCCCTCTATCGTTCATTGTATAAATAACTAGTGAGACGTTCGTGACTTTGACTTTGTGGCGGAGCTTCTAATCAATAACTAATTTTACCTAGATTTAATAGTTTGCAACCATAAAATGGCTGGTGATTATACTGTTATGACTGCGAGTCACGTCAACGTACAGATATCAAACTCGCTGACTTCATTTGCGTCTGAAAAGCGGTTTCCGAAGGACATAACAATTGGAGCACTGAAGGTATGTAACACGAATTAGCGTATGTGGGACTGTAGTGATCGCCGAGAATGAGTGAATTTGACTCTGCCTCTGGTCGTCTGCACACATGTCAATGATAGCCATGGCCTAACCACACATAGGTACATTACAGTAGCATTGTGTGGAGATCAACCTCTTCTGCCTGCTGCACTATCCAAAACATAAACAATTTTTGTCGGCCGATTTCTCCCTAAATTTACCAGTAAATGCAAAAAAACTTTCGTTTATGTGATCCCTAAGTCATATACTTTGATAATAATTACCGACTTTGTTGTTTTGAAGATTGCAAAATATAGAAAAAACCAGATTATTTCCCGTCTGTTTTCATTACCGATGCATCCTAACATAACGTTCAACTGATGAACGGTACAGTGTATGAATAGGCAGTATGGTAATCTCCCGTGTATTACCATATATTGCGCGTAAATGGTCCACCTGAGTGGACCATATACTTTGTAGATGTGGGCCTAACTAGGCATAACCAAATTAAAATTGCACGAAAATAATGCAAATGGTATTCAATGGGTTGGGACTTACCTAATGTAAATCATTATGCCCTTTGAAATAAAAAAAACAACTGATATTTGCCCAAAATATGGTATTTAATCCATTTGTTGTGTCACCATTTTCGCCATTCATTTTATGGCGCGCTGTGCTGTGAGCTTACATTTCGCGTGCGCGCCCCACCGCCAGAGCCCACCGCGCTGTCGCTACCCGATCGCGTGGCATAACGCATGCAGCACACGCGGCGGCGTATCGCAGCGGCGAACGAGGGCTAAATTCACCAAATCGTGGCCCCACAACCCTCGGTTTGTGCGATAAAACGAATGTGTGAGACTGCTTGAGGCAGAAAAAACTTCCGAGATTATATCGTAAAAACACCTGAATCTTCAAAAAAAACAATTTTCGAAACTGCGGAATACTTCCGATTGCTCTAAAATTCGATATTTCAGCAAAGTTCACTGCGAAAATGCGGCAAAAAAGGACTTACCGATGTCGAAATTGATCGAGTTTCTTGATTCAAAACACGAACCGGATCTATGATTTTTACTAGTACCTCTTGTGTATACTTCACATGCATACTACGTGGTTCAGTCAGCTGTTAGACCGCATTACATTAGGAAAAATAGTATATCCCTCCACCCTTGCAATAGCGAAGTTGCATTGCCCACAGTCAAATATCGCGCAAACTACGTGTACAAAAATATGGTCTACGCGCGCGCGCCATGTAACGCCGAATGCCGATGCCTAGCCTAACCTAACGTACGGCGCCTGGTAACTGTGATCGCTGTGAAGACGAGACGTTAAAAAATTTGGAGACATTTTGCGACGAGTGGTTTCAACAACTTTACATCTATTATTATTATATATTTTTTTAGTTCTAGACATGAATTAAACCTTCAACCTACCTTGCATGCTATTTAATTTGTTGCAAAAGAATGATAACTTACCTCAAATTGATGATGATGATGATGATGACTGTTATTTCCTTCGTCTTTGTTCGCTGCATGCAATGTCAGGTGACCGAAAACTTGTCGGCAATGCATGCTGGGATAGGATGTATTCCGCGCGTAAGTGGCGATCGGTTGACTAATACAATAAGCCAGGGACTGTACCGTACTCACATGTACGTGTACAGGGGTGTATCGCGCACGCAGAAATAGATAGTCGTAGCAGATGACGAACTATCAATCGCTGTACAGAACGCGCGCACATCCAGGCTTGTACGCCAAAGTTTGACCTGCGACCTCGCGCATTGCCGACAAGTTTTCGATCACCTGATATTGCATGCAGCGAACAAATTCGGATACCATTTTCGTCACTTCTGTAATCTTGCCAGTTTTATAGTAAATTTCAGGATAAATCAAACGAATGGAGCATCAGACGTTTTACAATTTGGATCATTGATGTCCATGCATAACATAATTCGTAAGTATGAACCGAGATATGTTATTTAAAGTATGATATTGTTTTTTTTTTTATAAGTGTGTTTGCCGTTAAAGCCTATAAAGTGTTAGCATCACGGTATACACACCTCAGTATGCCAGGCGCCGTCCTACGGACGGCGCCACCGCTCCAAGACAAGGGGTTAACAGCATGCTGCATTAACCCCTTACTCCATTGCCTTGAAAAAAGCCTGATAGTCAGCTGCCTTCATTGTCCAAGTAAACACTGGGGAATTCCCCTGTCTACCTAGCCTTAAAACTAGATGTTTTTCACACTATTGATCAATTTGATGCTGTGTATGTCTGTATAAATTGCATAATTGCTTTGGCCTTTGTTCAACAAACAATTATAGCATGCCTTCATTGAATCATTGTGTTAATCTGTTCAAAGCTGGTTGTAAAGAATTCCTTAGAGTCACAAATTGACCTATATTCATTGTTATATACTTTGGAATGCGATACAAAAGCCACATGTATTGACTATTGTCTTGTCCAGACACCTATTGAAATGCTGCACCCCTGCAAATAGTACAAGTCAGAGTACTTTGCAGAACCCATTGTCAGTTAGGTCATTCAGACACTAATCTCTGAAATAATCCCTTCAGCCTTTTGATAATACTGGCTGGCAGACAAGCCTAAACATGTAAACAACTGTTCTAAAACCTGTGGTTGAGGGCTGCACAGTCAGAAAGCTCAGGCTCAGATTGGAGCTTCAAGTCATAGATCAAATAATTTAAAAACTGGAATTTAAAGTGCTTCTGACATTGGAAAGCTCATGCAAGTTTTAAATTATATTCAATTCTAACCCCCTGTTATGTTAAGTTTGATTAATTGGTGAGATTTTAGCTAGAAATGATTTTATGATTTTTGCCAGTCTCACAAATTTGTTTACTGCAGCCTGCCTATGAGAGTGACCCTAGGGTGGGACGGCGCCTGGTTAGGTTAGGCGCCTGGCATACTGAGGTGTGTATACCGTGAGGCTAATGCCTTTATAGGCTTTAACGGCAAACACACTTATAAAAAACAAACAATATCATACTTTAAATAACATATCTCGGTTCATACTTACGAATTATGTTATGCATGGACATCAATGTTCCAAATCGTAAAATGTCTGAGGCTCTTGTATTGATACTGAAATTTACTATAAAACTGGCAAGATTACAGAAGTGAAGAAAATGGTATCCGAATTTGTCCACAGTGCGCATGCGCGAGGTCGCAGGTCAAACTTTGGCGTACGAGCCTGGATGCGCGCACATCTACAAAGTATTATGGTTCACTCAGGTGAACCATTTACACGCAATATATGCAAATGCACTGGAGATAACAATACCAGCCATTCGTACACTGTTGCCGGTTCAACAGTTGACCGGCGTGTTTTAGGACGCATCGGTAAGGAAAACGGACGGGAAATAATCATTTTATTTCTACATTTTGCGTTCTTCAAAACAACAAAGTCGGTAATTATTATCAAAGTTTATGAATTGTGGATCACATAAACGAAAGTTTTTTTGCATTTGCTGGTAAATTGAGGGAGAAATCAGCCATCAAAAAAAAGTTTCCGTTGGACAGTGCAGCGGGCGGAAGAGGTTGATCTCCGCACAACGCTATTGAAATGAACCTATGTGTGGATGTGCGCGCGTTTTGTACAGCGATTGATAGTTCGTCGTCTGCATGCATGCTGCGGCGGTACGGTACGGTACCGACTAACTATTTCTGCGTGCGCGATACACCCCTGTAAGCAGTGAGTACAGTCCCTGGCTTATGTGCATGTAGTCGACCGATCGCCACTTACGTGCACACAAGGGAGCAGAGCTATGCTGCCCTGTGCGGGAACAATGTGGGCCAGTACAAAAAAAGTTTGTCAAAATTTCACGCAAAATTCTAATCTTAAATTCAGCAAAATCGATCATAACTGGCCCTAAAAATGATACAAGTATTATTTGAACTTACCAAAATGGTCCAAATTATTCTTCAAATGTCGAAAAAAAGGAAAAATCTGCAGTTTTGGAAAATCAAAAACCTGAGTCCTGCTGAGGAGTGATCCGTCTCGGAGGTGTTGCTGCTATCTGGATGACTGTCATGTATTTCCCGCAAGCTTCCCACACCACGCGTGTTACCGTATCCGAATTCTGATACGGCGTATCCGAAATTGGATACGGCGGGCATGCTTGCAGATCGCGAGTTCGCTTGTTTTGGACAATAATAAGCGGCCTCCGCACGTTGCGGGCGGGCTTTCTTTGTTTACGATGGGACATCGAGCAGGAAGAGAAAAAATGGAACTTATATGACGATTTTTGTAAGTATAACTTATCATTTTGAAAATGAAATTTTGTACAATAAATCATAAAATCAGCTTCAATCTAAACTGGGTTCCAAAAGAAACTTATCACTTCTTCAGAGCGACACACATTAAAATCCAAAGCATAAAAATTAATCATAATGTGGCATAGATTAGCTTCAATACCCCTTAGCAAGCTCATCTAAAAAAAAATTATGTTTGCTTTAGGGCAATTCCATGAAAATGTCTACCAAAACAAACAAAATTAAGTTTGCTGTGGAGTTTTTTTTCTTATTATGCCTGATAATGCATGACTTGAACTTTCTAAAACCATATTTGCTTTTTTGATATTTTGCCATTTTTGCCCAAAATCTGCATTTTTAGACTTATTAATTGGATTTAGACATATTTGTGAAAAATAAGGGTTATTTGAAATTGATTATATCTGTATTTATATCTAGATGCATATTCAAAAACTGAATGCAAATAATAGATACGGAGTGAAAATTCAAATAAATATAAACAATTTTCGCCAAAACCTGTATTTCGTGCATTTACTGGGGGGTCAAAGTTCAACTCAATTTTTGTCCCGTCTGTCACGTTTTTTAACAATTAATTAATTCCTAGCAAATACCTGTGACTGGTTTTGGATCAAACTTTATATTTATTAACAAAGGCCTATTACCTTTAAATTAACACTACATTTTTGTAAAAATATAAGTTATGAATATAAATATCAATGTTTTAATCTTGTCCCGTCTGTCACGTTTTGTCCCGTCTGTCACGTTTTTGTCCCGTCTGTCACGCTCCTTTTTACTACTAATTTGTTAATTCAACTAGGTTGTTGCTGTTTCATAATGAGTTTGGCTAAATCTGTCACTTTAGAGGCTTATCACAATAGTTGGTGGCATTATCAACTTAAATAACCTGTAAAAACAACATTTTAGGTAATTGGTGGGGATTTTAAGGTTTTCTACAGTCCCATGCATTGGATATCGTGTTGTACTATGTAAAATTAGATTATTTCATAGCTTACCTACCTTAATCAATTTAAATTTTAAAAATAACACTGCTTTTATCTTTTAGCAACTACTTTTATCAATAAGGGTGTAATTTATTACAGAAAAACTCCTAAAAATGACTGAAATTGTGTATTTTACAGATTGTCCAATTCACCCATAGGAATTGTACATGTCCCGTCTGTCACGTTTTTCTTGTCCCGTCTGTCACGCTCATATTTTGGATTTTTTCCTATTTAAGACAAACATGGGGGATTTCCCTAAGTAGTGGCATACAACTGGCCTTAGGCAAGTAATAACCTACAGACATGAGCAGCCTTGTAAGATCATCCAGTTAGCAGGGATTTAAAATTAAGTGAGGTAGTGAAAAAAGCTTGGTAAAAGTGTGTCCCGTCTGTCACGCTGAGTTCAACGACCCACTGACATCTAGGTCAGAGGTCACACAAAATAAAACTCATATATTTTGAAAGTATGACTGCAATTTAATATCATAAGCATAAAAACTCCTGTTTAATGTTTAACCATTTGCCTACAAATCAATCAAAACTGTGAAAAAGTCATGAGTGGATGTCCCGTCTGTCACGCTGGAATTGCCCTTTAGTCAATAAAGAATAAAATAAGGTGAAATCGCAAGAGGTCATTTTTCAAAAATCACAGAAACTGCTTGCCTTCCGGGCACAGAGCTCGGTACAGACAATAGCCAGTCTAGTGGTTACATAACCCGCTTTGAAGTTGAATGAATAGCTATTGAAAGTTCTGAATGGACCGCATTTCGTGGAGGTTCGCAGCGAGCAGTTTCTGTGATTTTTTAAAACTGACCTGTAGTGATTCCATCGCATTTTTCTCTTTATTGGCAAAAGCAAATTTTTAATTTTTAAGATATGCTTCATAAGGAGAATAATACATAGCTTGTCTGTGTCTAAATATGATTCAATTTGATGCTATGGATTTTAGTGAGCGTCGCTCTGAAAAAGTGATAAGTTTCTTTTGGAGCCCAGATTAGGTATGGATTTGTTGACTTTAGATAGGCTGTTCTTTTCTCTCTGTTTGTAGTTCAAATTGTGTCCCATAGATTTTACCACTCTGGGCAGTAAATGGTCCTATCAGGACCATTTACAATACATTGTAGATGTGCTTACGCGCGGCGACGAGTTTTGAGTCACGTGAGGTCATCATTGCAGCGATCAAAGACAAAGCTGGATTCTAACACGGACTACCGTAATAAATCATCAATTTGAGGTAAGTTATCATTCTTTTTCAACAAATTAAATAGCATGCAAGGTAGGTTGAAGGTTTAATTCATGTCTAGAACTAAACAAAATTAAAAAATAATACATGTAAAGTTGTTGAAACCACCCGTCGCAAATTTTCCAAAATTTTTTGAGCGTCTCATCGTCACAGTGCCGTACTACGTACGGCGCTGATCACAGTTAGCCATGGCCATGCCTAACCCACACATAGGTCCATTGGCAATGGTTATTACACATCTACAATGTAAATGGTTCTGATAGAACCATTTACCTTACAATAGTGCTAATGTTGGTAGAATGGCAATATCGTGTATTAGGCCCCACCACTGCTATACTGTATGTCTTATGTAGCCAAGTTATAGCCACTAAATCTGACCTATAGCCACTAAATCTGACCTATAGCCACTAAATCTGACCTATAGCCATTAATCTGACCTATATAGCCATTAATCTGACCTATAGCCATCGAATTAGGGTTAGGGTTAGGGGTTTAGTTAGGGTTATATAGGGTTAGGACTTAGATTATATGTATACAGTATAGCAGTGGTGGGGCCTAATACACGAATATGCCGGTAGAACCTGTTTTTGAACCAAAACTTTTTTACAAATAAAAATAAAATTACAGATGATCTAAACTAAAGTCATTAATTTCATGAATAGGTGGTGACATATTTGATGAATTTTTCATCAAAATTTGGATCTCAAAATGTCATGTCATAGTACTCACAAAATGTGGACTTTGAGTTCCATTTTTTTTCTTGCTCCTCTGTCTTCTGCCGTAAAACTGCGTGAAGCTGCGTGAAGCACGCCCGCAATCATCGAAACATCGACTTTTATCGCTGAAAAACAAGCGGACTCGGCACTTGTGCGCGCACGCAATTTCCCGATCATTCGCATGGCGTATCCGAATTCGGATACTATCGGCGATCGCCGTATCCGAATTCGTATACGGTACATTTCGCTGTGCTATGCGGCCTCCACGCCCGCCCGCGAGAAATAAGCAAAATCGGCGACTATATGCTTGACGTGATCTGTATGTATCGGTATGGCTGTTACGTCAATGTAAAATGAAATTTATTCCGATAATGTCAACTTTGGGACAATCCTACAGAAAAGGGGCCAAAATTGAACCATTTGGGTAAGCATCTGATACATGTGTTAATATTGATGTTTGTAATGGTAACATTTATTGCTAATACTTTATTTGTTGCAAGTGTTAATTTTTGCATTTTTTGCTGTTGTGTTCCTTAACTTTCATACCATGCCCACCTATGGCAATGGTTGTATGTGTGGGTTATTACATATCTCTATTGACAAATGTTGAAGCCAGATTTGTTAGTATTTAGGGTTTAAGAATTAGTTTAAATGAATTTATATGACCAAAATAATAAAGTCAAACTACTATGCTTACCAAATATGCTGTTTGTAATCACACAGGGAAAACTTGAGCTGATCACAGGATGTTCAGCAGTGGCAACAGAGCTGGAGCTGTACAGCACAGAGGGCAAACTTGTGGCGTATGAATATTTGATGCTACACTTGGTTCATGATAGAATGGAGAATTTAAATGTAGAAATGTTGAATTCACAACATTTTGTTTCCTTCTTATTGACAGGGAAAACTTGAGCTAATAATAGGATGTTCAGCCAGGCAACAGAGCTGGAGCTGTACAGCACACAGGGCAAACTTGTGGAACTCATGAATAGCAATTATGCTGTATTTGGATCTTGATAGAGTTGAGAATTCAGTTGTTGAAATGTTTCATTCACAGTATTTTGTTTCATTGCTTTTGACAGGGAAAACTTGAGCTGATCACAGGATGTTCAGCAGTGGCAACAGAGCTGGAGCTGTACAGCACAGAGGGCAAACTTGTGGCAGCCATGAATGACAACGATGCCCTGCTTGGGTCGTACCACATCGATGATGGAATGAGAATACATGTGAGCATCTTTTTAAACTTCAGTGTTATAATCTGGTTTTAGAATGTCCCTTGATCCAAATAATGCAAGAACAAGTATCCAAGAAGAAGATTATATTGCATTGATTTGTGCCTAGGCAAAAATGTTATTGAGACCAACAATTGTCCAGACCTGTTTTTGTGTGCTTATCTTATTTTAATTGACGGCTTTCTTGAAATTCAAATTTTCTTCTGTGAGTTTAACATGGAATAAGGCAAATGTTGCTGTTCTTGGAATACATCAGGTAATATCTGACTGAACTCAGTTTCCAGTCAATAGTCTTGCAAGAAAAGAAAAGAAAAAATTCAATCCTTAGTTCAGTAAACAAAAGTGGATTATCGATGATTTTCTTTGATCCCTTTTGGACTGAGGCCATGATATTTGGGACCGAAGCATTTTCAACAAGTTAAGTGGGTTCCAAACCCTAACCTGAATCCTAACCCTAACCCCAAGCCTAACTTTGACTAAAACAATTAAGTGGTGTAAGTATGGTGTAGGTTGTATTGTGTTTATCTCTTTCTATGATGAATTTAAGTTATTTACAGGTTTTTTTAAAAATCATATATGACTTATCTATAGATGTAGTGTGTCAAGTTAATGTCATTTTGTTACTTTTGATTTTACATTTCCCCCCATGAAGGCGATAAACAAGGATGGGAGCAAAGTGCAAGGAGAGTTTGAAGACGTCTCGCGGGTGGAGAAGTATGAAATCTCCAAAGATGAATACGAGAAGAGGGCAGGTATGAACATCATTTTTTCTGAACCATTTTTAGTTTTTACACATCCACCGGTGCAGTAAAACCTGTAATATACACTGAAACATACACATCCACCGGTGCAGTAAAACCTGTAATATACACTGAAACATCATTATAACATCCACCGGTGCAGTAAAACCTGTAATATACACTGAAACACACATCCACCGGTGCAGTAAAACCTGTAATATACACTGAAACACACATCCTCCGGTGCAGTAAAACCTGTAATATACACTGAAACACACATCCTCCGGTGCAGTAAAACCTGTAATATACACTGAAACACACATCCTCCGGTGCAGTAAAACCTGTAATATACACTGAAACACACATCCACCGGTGCAGTAAAACCTGTAATATACACTGAAACACACATCCACCGGTGCAGTAAAACCTGTAATATACACTGAAACACACATCCACCGGTGCAGTAAAACCTGTAATATACACTGAAACACACATCCTCCGGTGCAGTAAAACCTGTAATATACACTGAAACACATCCACCGGTGCAGTAAAACCTGTAATATACACTGAAACACACATCCTCCGGTGCAGTAAAACCTGTAATATACACTGAAACACACATCCACCGGTGCAGTAAAACCTGTAATATACACTGAAACACACATCCACCGGTGCAGTAAAACCTGTAATATACACTGAAACACACATCCACCGGTGCAGTAAAACCTGTAATATACACTGAAACATCATTATAACAAGCACCTTGGGTCCTTTTCATTTACCTCCTTATATCAGATATGTTGTTGTATCAGGGCTTAAAAACAATAAATTACAAACAGCCTGGACCTTTCAAATTACCTCGCTATACCAGGTACCTCGTAACAGCGAAATAATTAATATTTTTATTTCGGGGGCTCCTTTTCGTGGGCTACTTTTCCAACTTTCGGGGGCTACTTTTATCATCTCGGGGGCTACAAATTTCCGTTTTTTCTTCTTCAAATTTCAGGGGCTACTATTAAGCTCTAATGCTGTAAGTGATCATCTTATAAGCATTTGATCACGATCCAAATAGATTTGGGGGGCGAATTCGCCCACTGCCCCGGTGTATTTTTTTCGCTGCCTCGTAATAACAGAGCTTGTTATAAAGAGGTTTCACTGTAGCGACCTTGCTATTAAAGCCCAAGTCCAGTTTCGGGAAAGTAGCCGAATACGTCTATAGATATTGATGAATATTGTTGAATATGTATTGAAATAGGGCTTGTGTGGTAACATCAGAACCTAAGCATCGTTAAATACAGAAATATTGGAAGAAATCCAATATCCCGCCTGTGAAATTTATAAATCCACCGCTCGTTCAGACCTGTCCGCGCCGCTAGCGCTGGGGGAGATATCGACAAGCTAGGGACAAGCCCGTATAGCGAACACCTCGTGTATACCACGTGGTCATAATACACGTAGTGTATGAGCGATTTCGCGTTGGCGATATCTATCCGGACCGGATCAATTTATAATTTTGCAAATACACCAATTAGTAGCGGTTTCATGGCCAAATTTGTATAATCCTATGTTAGTAAAACTATGTTCTGTCACAAGGTTGGTAATAAGAGCGTACATTTCATTTTTAGGGGGTGTGGCGTTTCCCACTACTGTCCTTTACCTTTAGGAACAAGAAAAGTGGGCACTGTAGACAGTTGACCTCTATACTCTATATTTAGGCAGATAAAATAACATTGCAGGGAATCACTTTTGGCAGCCACTGTAGGCAGGTTGCCTGCTATAGACAAGTGGCCACTGTAGGCAGGTTGCCTGCTATAGACAAGTAGTCACTGTAAGCAGGTTGCCTGCTATAGACAAGTGGTCACTGTAAGCAGGTTGCCTGCTATAGACAAGTGGTCACTGTAAGCAGGTTGCCTGCTATAGACAAGTGGTCACTGTAGGCAGGTTGCCTGCTATAGACAAGTGGCCACTGTAGGCAGGTTGCCTGCTATAGACAAGTGGTCACTGTAGGCAGGTTGCCTGCTATAGACAAGTGGCCACTGTAGGCAGGTTGCCTGCTATAGACAAGTGGCCACTGTAGGCAGGTTGCCTGCTATAGACAAGTGGTCACTGTAGGCTGGTTGCCTGCTATAGACAAGTGGCCACTGTAGGCAGGTTGCCTGCTATAGACAAGTGACCACTGTAGGCAGGTTGCCTGCTATAGACAAGTGGCCACTGAAGGCAGGTTGCCTGCTATAGGCAAGTGGTCACTATTTATATCAGAGTAAGGTTACCCTGTAAACAGGAAATTCTTTTGATCCTTCTTTACCTGGAAACGTCATTTGGAAAATCTATCAGTGGATTTATCATTTGGCTATGGAGATATCTTGCCACATTTGATTATTGTCCTAAGAGTAATAGAACTGAATTATGTGCGAAGTTCCAGAATAGTTGATAGTACAGATTCTGTAAGAAATATCAGGATATGTAACATTAAGTTCAATGCAACTTGTTTTCTCCCTACTTCAGATTCAGTGTGTGTCTATAAACGGGGCATAAGACGGGAAAGTTCAAGGAGGTGACCCCAGGAGAGTAGGCAAAACAAATTTTTGTTTTCAAACACACAAATGATATCTTTATTTGATTCAAGTAAATTATTCTCATTTCATTACAACAGAAAGTCATATATCCAAGATGTGCATTCGTGCAATGATGTGCAATGAAATTTCATCACAATAGAATGCAATCAAAGAGTAATTTTTTCTCTCCTGAATTCAGATTCAGTGCCTGCCTGTAAGCAGCCGCATAAGATGGGGAAGTTCAAGAAGAGTAGCCCAAAGGAGCAGGCACAAAAAGAAACATAGAAAGCAGATAAAGCAGCAGTTGAAGAAATATTGGATTTCATTGCTTTCCATTCATTCTCAATTTTATTTTCTCCCGATAGCAAACTCTGTGCATGTCTTTAAGCAGCGGCATAAGATTACAGTTCAAAGATATCAGTCCAGATGAACAGGCTCAAATGGAGAAGGCGGGGAGAGCAGCAGTAGAAGATATATTTGATTTCATTATTTCACTTTCAATAACTAACAAAAGCGATGTAGATCCAGTGCTAGCCTTTAAGCAGAGACACAAGATGGGACAGTCCAAGGAAGTGAGCCCTGAGGAGCAGGCACAAATAGAGGCTGAGAAAGCAGCAGAAGTGATTTTTGAAGGAAACAAAATCAGTTAATTGTCTTTTAAAACAAAAATAGAAAGTAATCAATGAGCTTATTTTCTCTCTAATTTCAGATTCAGTGCGTGCCTTTAAGCAGCGACACAAGATGGGACAGTTCAAGGAAGTGAGCCCAGAGGAGCAGGCACAAGAAGAGGCGGAGAAGGCTGAGAAAGCAGCGGAAGAAGAGCGTCTTGCCGAGGCCATTACTGTCGGCTCCCGCTGTGAAGTGACCGTCCCTAACGCCCCGCCCACCAAGAGGGGCACTGTCAGATTTGTTGGTAAGTAATAATAACCAGAAATATCACTTAAAGGAGAATGAACTCCTAGCCTTTTGATTCACTGGATGTGATGAGAGCATAACTCCTGTCATTGCTAGTCACTAATTTTCTCTTGAATATTCCCGATTACAAAAATAATCAATATTTTACGGACCACTGTCGTCTGCTTTCAATGCCCACAGGAGGCGGCCATTTCTTTAACTTCTCGCGGTGAAATGACGTGGCAGGGTTAGAACACAATAGCGTATCGTAACCCGCTATTGTGTTCTCCATTTACCCATTTACTACTCCTTGGTTAAGAGTGCTCAGCAAATGTGGATCAAGTGCCTTGCTGAAGGACACACGTGCTGCAGTTAAGAATTGAACCCACGGCCCAAACTAATATAACACGACACTCCGGACCATGACCAGAACAGGTACCAGGACATTGTAGTTGAACAGTTCTTCTTCTCTAGTACTCTACCCATTCCCCACTGCAGGTGCCAGCCGGACAGGGGCTGCACAAATGTTGATAGCACAGAGAGAGTTTATTGTTTGCTTTGCTCAATAACATTTCATCAAAATTGCTTTTTAAAAGTTGTCTTTATCTTGAATGGCTGTTACTGATGATGGCATTAAGTTCCACTTGGGTGTAGTACATGCATTTTGGAAAATAAATAGTTAAGTTATCAGCATTAGTGGGAATAGAAAGCATTGGGGTTCTTTGTAAATCTATTCACCAAATGGCCCAAATATCCCACAATCAAGTTTGTGAAAGTATATTTATGTTTGCTCTCCCCTTTGTTCAGGTAAAGCTGATTTCAAACCGGGCTTCTGGGTAGGAGTGCAGTATGATGAACCTCTTGGCAAGAATGATGGAAGGTAAGATATGGTCATCCCTAGTGTGTCTTTAAGGAAAATGTAACTACGAGGGGTGTTCAATAAGTTAATTGCCCGACCTTGAAGGAGCAGGAAGTTGGGTTCCTGAATAGGTTAAATGGTATATTTGCTATGTTTTTGTTTAGGAGTCAACAAGTGAGACCCTCACTTTCATCAGTCTGAGAAAATAAGATTTGAAGCTTATTTTAATGAGTTGATAGAATCCTATTGATTCACTGGAAAATTTATTTTTGTGTGTGTAAAATATGATTGATTTATCATTATCGGGGCTAACGTAGCATTTTGCTGTTTGTTAGCTCCAATTGTCAATAAATCAAATTAAGTATTTCAAAAAATATATATTATTTGTTATCAATCTGAACTGTGCATATTATAGATATTGAATTGATTGTTAATATTGACATTAAATTTCATTTCATTTTCATAAGCACATTATCCCACTGGCTCACTGGCTAATGGATAGTAGAAATGGTTGCAGACAAATATGAATTCGGGCAGACACTGATTACATTTTGCTTTAGCTTTAAAATGAATGCTAATTAGCCATTTAGGAGGGTAAATTGCAACAGAGCTGATTTTGGAGATAAAATATAAGTAGTCATAGGTGTATGTTTTGTAAATCTAATAATTTGGGGGTGTTCTAAAAACTGTATTATCTTAGGCTTAAGTTGGTTAACCCCTATCAGCTGATAAGCCCGTTTGCGCAAACAGAGATGTCTTATTTCGTCAAAAATGTGTATTCTGAAAACTCTTTTCTTTTGTCTTATCATAAATTTTAGTAATATTTTGAGACAGCTATGGGGCTTTCTTTTCTATTGTTATATCTTATTTCAAAATATGTTAACACATTTATTTGAGATTTTGAAGAGCTCCCTATCTTTGTTGTTGTGAGTGTGTTTAAGTGAGAAAAGATAAGAAAATGAGAGCGAGAGGGGAGAGAAGTCCATTGTAAACCATAGCAAAATCCCATTGAGTAAATCATTACAAACATTTTCTTTGACAAAAAATATGAATTTCTTGAACGTTGATTGAAAATTGCATTTGTGCGCGAAGCTGGTTAGATGCGAGCGTTAAAAAGACATGCGACGCATACGCAATTCAACCCACTTTGATTGGCTGAGGGGAGAAATTAACACTTTGTAACAACCATTTTGATTGGTTAACTCAGCAATAATGGGCGTGGTCAGGAAAAGAAAAGATACCATTAAGACAGTTTTCAGAATATTGATTTATGACAATATTAGTGGTGTATTATCTTAAATGGACTCACGACAAAAAATTATACAGTTTTCAGAATACACCCCCTGGTAATATAAAAAGATTTGGTGAAAATGATGAGAGGTATGAAAGTCAATATGATGATGTATGAAAGCTTATGAACCATAGATGTTCTTTTTAGCTCATCCGGCCCGAAGGGCCCGATGAGCTTATGCCATGGCGTGGCGTCCGTCGTCCGTCCTTCCGTCCTTCGGTCCGTCCAGTTTTCAAAATGCTTCTTCTTCGTTATTTTTCAACCGATTTTGATTCTGATTGTTTCATAAGATAGGGCTAGGAGGGGGATTTAAAACTTCTACACAGAATCGTGACATTCATTATCTATGGTAATTTATGCAAATTTATTCAAAATCACAAAAAATGCTTCTTCATTTCTTGACCGATTTTGATTTGGTTTGCTTTATCTGGTAGAGCTAACTTTGGTACACTAAACTTCTACACAGAATTTTGAAATTTGTCTCCATTAATAAATTATGGTAATTTATGCAAATTTATTCCAGAAATCACAAAAAATGCTTCTTCTCCTTCATTTCTTGACCGATTTTGATTTGGTTTGCTTTATCTGGTAGAGCTAACTTTGGTAAACTAAACTTCTACACAGAATGTTGAAATTTTTCTCCATTAATTAATTATGGTAATTTATGCAAATTTATTCCAGAAATCACAAAAAATGCTTCTTCTCCTTCATTTCTCGACCGATTTTGATTTGGTTTGCTTTATCTGGTAGAGCTAACTTTGGTACACTAAACTTCTACACAGAATTTTGAAATTTGTCTCTGTTAATTAATTTATTAATTAATTATGGTAATTTATGCAAATTTATTCCAAAAATAACAAAAATTGCTTCTCCCTCATTTCGTGACAGATTTTCATTCTGTTTGGTTTATCTAATAGGGCTAGGTTTCATAAGATAGGGCTAGGAGGGGGATTTAAAACTTGTACACAGAATCATGAAATTTATTATCTATGGTAATTTATGCAAATTTATTCGAAATCACAAAAAATGCTTCTTCTCCTTCATTTCTCGACCGATTTTGATTTGGTTTGCTTTATCTGGTAGAGCTAACTTTGGTACACCAAACTTCTACACAGAATTTTGAAATTTGTCTCCATTCATTAATTATGGTAATTTTAATTTTTTTAATTTTTTAATTTTTTAATTTTTTTAATTTTTTAATTTTTAATTAATTAATTAATTTATTTATTTATTTTTATTTATTTATTTTTATTTATTTTTTATTATTATTTTTTTTTCCCCATGTCCCTTCCGGGGCGACAAATTTATATTTTTTTCACTCTAATTTTTTTTTTTCTTTTTTTTCATGTCCCTTCCAGGGCATCAAATTTTTATTTTTTGACCAGTTGAAAAGTGTACCACATGAAATTTGCGATATTTGATGTTGCGAGATGGCGGATGAGCACTACGTCATTGACGTTCTGGTTGTGTACATGTCAGTTTTATATCACATTTTAGTAGAAACTAATCAGTTTTCCATTAACATTTATTAATTTGTACAAACTATGTTTACAGATGAAGCTTAGATAATTAAACAAATGTATAATATATCTATATGATATTTTCAAACATGACAAAAAGGTAACCAAGTACTAATTGACCACTGAAATGTCATTTTATTCCTCTAACTAACTTTCTCTCCCCTTTCTCCTGTGCAGTGTTGCTGGCAAGCGCTACTTTGAGTGCCCAGCCAAGTACGGTGGTTTCGTCAAACCGATGTTTGTTACGGTCGGCGACTTCCCGGAAGAAGACTTGGATTTTGACGATGAAATGTGAAGCCTGGCACTTACATTTTGTTTTAAAGTGCTTAATTGGACTTATATGATATGGTACAGTCAAACTTGTGTATAGTGACCATTAAGGGAAGCAAGAAAATGACCACTGTAGACAGGTGATCTCTATTGGCAGGTTCCATTACATTGTTTTTCTCTGCAGGGGATCACTATTGGTGGCCACTATAGGCAAGTTGGCTGCTATAGACAGGTGGCCATGTCACAAGTGTGTCTTTTTCTCAGTGTGATTGTGTGTTTTGTTATTATTGTCATGCAATGCTTCTATGTTATGTTTCCATTGCTTACATGTGTGCCATGTACAGTTACAAGTTTCTGGGGGAATTGCAGTACGGTGCTCACCAGCATACTATCCATAACAAATATTTTGATAACTAGAGAGCAATTTGAATGGCAATAACTACCTGTTCACGAAGACCATATTGGTGGTCTTTATAGAAAGATTTGACTGTAACGTAAGTGTGTTTATGTGGTTAATAGTGAAGGGGTAGTTTGTGTTTGTTGACCTAAACATTCAAATGCACATTACTGATTGGCGAACACTTGTTAAAAATATTGTAATTGTGAACTACAAATAATAGCTGAACTGCTTAAAGTTGGTAGGAATTGTGTTAATGGATGCATTCATGAATCAACTATGGCATGTATTAATGCCAAGCAACTTGAAAAGCTAGATGAAAATGTTGTTATGTTTGTTTGCAAAGAAATGCATAAACAATGAAAGGATACACTAGTGAACAAAAACCTAAGAAAGCATAAACAGTTGAGTTTAGAGGAAGAATCAAATGGTTCACCTGCTTAGCTCAAATGAAATCAACAATCGAACAGCAATCAAAAGGAAATAGATTGTCGAATATAAATGTTATGAATATAAATGTTGATGTAGTAAGAAGGAGGTATCTATGCACTTTGCCTTTGAAAGCTTGGAAGCCAATATTTGTTTTTACCAACAACATGGGTAGGAAGAGAATTTCATATTTCTACAGTGGATGTATTACAGTTACACTCATAGTTAACTTTCAGTAAAGTGTGTTTCTTTTGAGCTTCCTTTCTCATTCTTCCTGTGTAGATGTATATTATATACTTGCAACTTGTGACAGTGTTGGAGTTTTGTTGTCATCGCAATGGAGTTTGCAGGCATGTATAAAAGCATCTAGTGTTAGTGAATGTATTAGTTGATTGCTATAAACTGCTTGTTAAACTCTACACTGATATTCCTTTACAAAATACTCTTGACATTCCAGTAGCCTACTGTAAAGAGCTAATGAAACCAAAAACAATTTGTACAATGGCACATTAATATAATGCTACATTTACATTACAGTTGCATTAGGCAAATACATGTACACTGCAGAACAGGAAATTCAGAGCATGGTAGTAGTAGTTTGATCAAACTCCCATATCCCTGTTCAGAGTGTGGGTGACAGACAGTAATGGGCCTAGCTTTCAATCGTAACAGGATCTTCGTCAGGGCAGAAATGACAGTACATGTGATATGTGTGCATATCTATTCTGCCCTGAGGAAGGCAGGCTTGCTAGGATTGAAAGCTTGGCTCTCTTATTGATTCTCATTTTATTACACTCCAAATTTTTAGTAGATAAGCAGTTTTCAGCAGTATTTTCTTCATTTACTTTACGCAGGTAAAAAAACAGTAGAAAACAAAGAAAAAGAAACCAGAATAGATCTGTGACACGGCCAATGATCAACTTACGCAAGTTAGACTTGGGCAAGGTTCACAATAACCATGACATTCCTGAAAGTAATATCACAAGTAGTTGTCGAGTTTGATGGGGGGGGGGGGGAACATTTAAGATGAAGCCATTTGATACGTTAGAGAAAATGATGTTATCATCGTGCAGTTTGTGCAATGTTTACAATCATTGGTATGATTTTAACAAAATTAATACAGAATGGAACTCAACTTTTTGCAATTTAAAGTTGGCAGATATATTTCATTATTTTTACTAACAATTCTTATCGATTAGAAATTAAACTCAAATGTACTTAATCATAAAAGTTAATGGACCTAAAAAATTCAAATGTGGCATTAGTCTTTTTCCTTTTATTTCTTATACATTTCTGTGTTAATTTGAAGCTGACCATTTAATGCAGCTTTGTCATGGTGAATTGTAAAAAGATTGTAATAATGTGTGTATTAATTATAGCTTTTTGAAAGTTGATGTTGGTATAACATTAATTTTGTAAAGTCCACATCCCTAAAATGTTTTGGGCTAATCCTGAATGGATTAATACAATTGAAGTAACATGACTCTTTAAATGTGAAGCTGACATTAAAGGGATCTAGTAACTTTGTTGACATGTGCAAAAAGTTATGAATGGTTAATACAATGTATATTGTTGTCCACAGGGTATTGTGTGATAATGTCAAGTCAAATGGACGTTATATGGCCGAGTAATGAGCAAAAATGCAAAGTGATGTTCCCAATTCATTGCACTCACTTTGTACACGGTTTTCGCGATCCGTTGGATTATTTAACATATGAACGCTTCAATCGTAAATATCTTTTTAACGAAAGGGAAATTTGAAAAAAACGAAACCTGTCCCATGATTTTATTGTTCATACGAATACAAGAAGGTATGAGGGAACCGCTAGAATTCCAATTGGATTTTGAGGATTTGGACAATGTTACTAAGTCCCTTTAATCGCTGTGGTGTTTATCTTGCTTTTAAACTTTCTAACAATTTGCAAATTGTGCGACTTATTCTGATTTTTTATTTAATTTGTGAAACCATACTTTTTTCTTATTCGCTTAGATCTTTCTCAGATATTGTTTCCACTGTTTTATAAAAATTAAAAAACTTTTATTTTACATTTTATATTACATGTATATTAAATTTACTGTTGACAATGTATGACACTGTTAAGTTTATTGTGAGCATTTATGTGACAAAATAAAGGCAAAAAGTCATTTGCAATATTGCATGACATTGTAACATGCAAATATTCATGTGAAGAACAAAACAAATGTTGCTTGAATTTGTTTTTCTGTATTGCATTATTGATGAGTGATTGTTTTTTAGTTTGATTTATTTATTTTGGCATATATGCATGAAAATAAAATCAGTGATAGACACAACATCACAATATTGTACATATAAAACAGGGCTCAACACTTGCACTGGCCCGGGGCCAGTGAAATTGCACTTTGGGCCAGCAAAAATGTATAAAAGTCATATTTTGGTGGCCCGATTAGGCAAGCAGATTTTCAACCGACATTGACAAAATTTGAAAATTTTTGTTTTCTTCCATGTCATGCTTCATCTATAATCACATGTTTGATAAGGAAAGAGTGATAATTTGAATAGAACAAGTTTACTCATGAATTTTGGGTCCAGTAAATTTTTCTTTCGGGCCACCAGAAAAGGGGGAGAAATTATTTCACTGACCCGACAAAAAAAGTAAGTATGGAGCCCTGTATAAAATACACATCATATCTACATTCTACACAAATAAACAGTCATAATGCTGTATCGCGTATGTCACAATCAAACAAGTTTAATTAATAATGATAATGATATTAATAGTAATAGTAATAATAATAACAGACCAGCATTCATTATTGCGCCATCAATCTAGAAATTCTATTCCGAGGCGCATTATACCGTACATTATATAACGGTGTCCGGAAATAACTGCATGCTGCATCTACATACATTTGAGGAACAAAATATATATTTTGTAATACTTATATTTTGAATATTTATACAAACCCTAAAGCAGGATCAACACCACTTATGACAATATTCGAATGTTTGTAGGTTGACTGTAATTATATTATTTAATCAAAATTTTAGCTATTCAGGCCGCCTTAGCATAAAGGTTGCAGGATAAATCATACGATCAATATTGATCAATGGTTTGATTAATCGTGAATCTTTGTTACGGGGCCGGGTTACCAAATAATATTTTGAAGTACGTGAACTTCTTTATTTATATTTTTACAGAGTTGCACCAGACATATACATGTAGTTTGGTCCATTCCAGCATATTATCACAAACAAAAACCTGGGTCCATATTGATAAAACCGCACTACCTTAGTTCCATTCGAATATGTTTTAGATGATATGGCTAGAAGTAAGCAACATAATCATGAACTGCGGTTATCTGAGTAAGCATTTATAACCTACTAAGTTGACCGAAAGGTGACAACTAAAATAATATCATGTTGCATACATAGCCCTGTCATATAATATGGACTTAGAATGGAAGTAAGCCAGAGCAGTTTTATGAACGTGGGCCTTGTGAAAAGTCACTGTGTTGACAATGATTTGAGCGATCATCTGTCTACATATACCAGTACTCTTACTCCCTATTGTGATGACCTGTCTATAATGGCCACTTGATCATGACATAAGAAAATCATAAGAAAAAAAAGAAACATAATCATTCCCCCGCCCTCCTACTCCCTATTGTGATGAACCTGTCTATATGGCCACTTGATCATGACATAAGAAAATCATAAGAAAAAAAAGAAACATAATCATTCCCCCGCCTCCTCACCCCCCCCCCCCCCCCCCCCCACCCCCCTCACCCTCCTTGATCATGAAACCACTTGCCTGATTCCCGTAGACAGGTTTTCTATCAGCGGCGGAGTTGGGTTGGGGGTGGGATGGTCGTGCTCTCCGAAAACAAGGATAAGAAAAAAGAAACATAATCATGTCCCAATAATTGGCGAGCACCCCCCCCCCCCCCCCCGCTCCACACCACCACCACATCACTATGCCAATGCTATACTCCCACTCCACCGGGCACGGTAATCTCCAATGACTGATCCATTATGTTGTAGGAGTCACGTGACCATGAAGACGCCGATATCGCAGACCCGGATCGTAGAGCTCTGAACTCGTCTTGTCCAGCTTGGTAACCCCTCGGCAATGGCGTGTTTCGTCATCACGTGGTTTAATCCCAGTTTTGATTTGTGAAAGCGAATTTATTGTGTTGACAAAACTTGAAAATCAGATGAAGAAATCGATAGTTCTGACATCGGGTTTTGTTTTTTTCTATAGCTTGGCGTCAGTCAGCGCGTTTTGTCATCACATACATAAAGGAGACCGAGGGATTTCGACTTGTGGAAAGCAATAAACACAGGACCGTGATAAATAAAGAAAACGGGAGAGGAGGAGGGGGATGGAGGAGGAGGAGGAAACTTGGCTTAGTTGGTTGCTGATAAAACTTCACAATCAGATGAAGACGTCAATACCGTAGAGCTCTGACCTCAACCTCTCCAGCTTGGCAACGGCGTGTTCCGTCATCACGTGGTGGGGACCGAGTGTCGACTTGTAGGCTGTCATTTAGTAAAAAAAAAAAAGGCACAACAAGAAATGAACAAAGAATAAACACGTAGAGGGGATTTAGGGGGTTAAAGGTGATGGAGGAAAAGAGAAGAAGATGAGAGGAGGAGGAGGAGGAGGAGAACGAGAGAATTGGGGGAGGGGGGGGGGCGAGATAGGATTAAAGGAGGTAGAGAATGAAAAGACTTGTATTCATGATTTTTGCTAAAATGTTCTAAAATCAAACACATTACCCCATGTTACGCCTTGTAAAAGATTATAGAGTTTGCACGATATAAATAGTCTTCATTTAAAACATGTTTTGTTAAGAATCAAAGTTGTTTTTCAACAATTGATGTAATACATTTATTAAAACATAAAATTATCATTACCCTTTGCGATGCTTTGAACCACGGAGTACGCTTCCCGCCGAATCTGGATAACGAGCGGAAAAGGCATCGACGTCATCACTTCACGGGACAGTCGGTTGAACATCTCCAAATAACCCGGGTACTGGAACAAGATTGTATAACATTTAAAGACATCTTATAACTATGTTGCCATATGAAGAAAAAATTACAAAAGGTTGATACATATTTCTGTGATCTGATGTTTTGTCCGACTTGCCGATATATTATTTTTGGTTGCTAACTTCAATTTTCAAAAATATGGTTGAGTTCAAAACTAACCATAACAGTAAACCTAGATATGTTTGCTATATGTTACAGGGCTATAATTCGATTAAGGGGCTTACATTTAGTAGCTGAAACTAAGAAAATTGAAGTTAGCAGCAAGCCCCTAAATTGCACTGCCCAGACTGATTCCGCTGCCGGACTTTTTCCACGACCACACCGGGATTACAAAAATAATTAAATCAAGAATATCTCAATAAAAAATACAATTTGAAATACCAACGCTAGTTCTATACTTCTACTAGTAAGAGGAAAACAAACGTGCGGAAAGAATAACAATAGATGGTAGTGAGTTTGGTCAATACAGACGGAGTTACTGTATATAGACCAATTTTAATTAAAGGGCAATGCCACTCAAGAATAGAGTTTATCCTACTTGATATATCGTAATATGCCTTTTTATTATAAAATTATATAACATAGCTCCGACTCAGATTTCTGCTTTGGGAGAAATATGTGAAAACTCTATCGGGTTTACCATATTCATGCGAACACTGGAGGCCGCCATTATTAGGTATGTGCGGACTTATGGTCAGTGATATGCATTAATGCATTTCAAAGCACCTATAGATACCATTGTCTGAATACTTGTAGATGCTTTGACGAGTCTGTAAATCAGTGAAAAGCTTTTTGTTCGGCCCGTAGCACACTCGTCATAGTTTGCAAAGCATGTCGGGCAATTACAAGAACATGGCTCCCATCACCTTTTGCCGCCGTAAGAATTAGTAAAATGTGGGTATGTTCACGTAAGGATTTCATGGGATCCAGGAGGCCAAAATTGCCAAGTTATGTATCAAATAAAATGTCTGTTCACCCTCTAAACGATAATAATAGCCGAAAGCCATAGTTTCATTGCCCTTTAATTAATTTACTATCTATATATAAATACCATTAAAGTGGTTTAAAGCGAAAAGTTTGACAACCAAGAGAAATTTTTACATGATTGGTATTCCGCATAACGATATACCTTTTCGTTCTTGTTGAAAGTGTTCTGTTTCGTGGACTTCCATTTGACAACGGAGGTGAGAAAGCCAAACATTGATGACATACCGCTACCTGCGAACACGAGACAAACAATATCATGCACAGGTTTGAGTAATTATATATTATTGATGTATACTATGAACGCAAGAATAATGAAATGCATATAATTTGGTCAATTTTCAATTACTAATTCATTATAATATTCACAATCAAATATAAATTTCGATAATTAAGCCCAAAGCCCTCGGCAGACAGAGCCGACTCGACCCGATCCGACTGGTTTCAATCATGCTAGACTACAATGTATACAATCTTGAAGTATAATGTGAAATTATCTAACAATTGGGGGCACTTAACCACTTTAATTTGCGGCGTGCACGGTTTGTATGTTTGTTTTTCTTCTTGAAAGTTGCATTTCATGATTTTGCCCGAATTTGACATGATTTGGACTGAAAGAGCCTGAAATTTGCCGTTTTCACAACCTTCGATGTACGGGGGGGGGGGGGGGGGGGGGCGCTGCTCTTACGCAATTATGAGTAGCATACACTATTCATACAATTTGAAATTTGCCTTTAATTAACCTAAATGATTCGCTTAAGCACACGTTGTCTTCCCATTTATGCAATTTGGAATTCTACCCTCATATTTCCTCCTATATATCTTGATTCAACATCAAACGTTATGTTAATGATAATAAACAAATAAATATATGTATATGCTATATATGTAATGCTTCTATTTTCTTCACCTCATATAATGGTTAGTATTATACCCAATACAACATCGAGGTTTTTGATTGGTTTATTTAATCTATAAAAAGAATTTGTAATGTTAATTCTTACTTGCATTCTCTTCTGGTGCCGTCAATAGAGGTGCCTCCTCTTGTTGCTATAGGGTAGTACAAAACATACAAGTCTCTTAAAATTGAATTACCGAATTAATTATTATTCATAGAATTTGTGTTTAGTCGTTTTACCAGCTAAACTCGTTTCCTTATCTTGAAAATGATAGATGAACGTGCAGCACTCTATAAAAACATACATGCATTTTAAAACCATGGTTGAAGTTTGAAACCAAGTGTTTCAGACTGTATCATTACTGTATCGATGTGTGTTTTTTTTAGAAAACCAGTTTAAAAAAAAAAGCTATGTTTTACCTTGTTATATTTGTAATGCATTGTAAATTGACTTGACAATGTCTTCGGAGTTTTTACTCAGTGATATTTTTTTAATAAACCAAAATTGAATTGAATTGATTGAAAATGACGATGACAATAGTTAACCAACTTGCAATTGCAAATTGTCTATAACTTTCCTCCAGTGTATGTTTTTTTAATTCGCTTTCTTTAACTACTTATAACGATAATCATCAAAACATTACATCACAATTATAATAATCAAGCATGATTTTTAAAAAAACAACTTAATTAAAATAAGGTGATAGGAAATTCGTTTTTACCTGTTTCGTTTTTGCTATGCCTGTGTGTAAAAAGTGTATAATAAAAAATTTAAAATATCACTTGAAAAAAACAATCTTAAATGTATAATACATTATGAACAACTCAAATAGATAATGGAAAGAATTGTTCATGAATGATTATTATTTCTCCAAATTATATCAACATTTACAATATTCATAAATAAAGAAAAGAACCATGGTTCTCGCACATAAATAAAGTTACACACACACACACACACACACTTATACACACACGCACATGCACTAACGAACAGACATATTCTCTACGCCCAGTTCGCTTACTGAGTTTTCGGCCTTTCATTAGACTTCCATCTTTGTTCAGTCGAGCTCCTGATCCCGACGATCTGTGAATTAAAAAAAGGAAAAGGAAACGGATAGGCTACTTACACATTAGTGTTGTTTTCCATACCATCAATGAAGTGATTAGAAACAAACACATATTGTTGTTTATCTATATAGTAGGCCTAATTACTAAGATAATTACCTATTTTCGCATCTATTTACTTGATTAACTACTCAAACGAAACTAGATTTTGAATCATATCTATTTTTTTTTTTTTAAGTTAAGTGTATTTAAATCAATATGCAAAAAAAAAAAAATCCTCCAAAGCATTGAACAATATGAAAATGATTACTTACCCTTCGAGCTCAAGTTTTTGAAGACTGGTATCATCGTCTGCTAAGGGTCTGTATCGACCAGTGGCGGCGGGGTCCTTTTTCACCGTGCTATCGTGTGAATCCGCCCTCGTTATATCAGAATCGAGAGAATTCTTGATCCCTGATGGATCTTTGAGAAATCAGATTCAGATTAAACAATAATTTAAATAATTGCTCGATTAGTCAGAAGCTATATAAACGGGTATACTAACCCAAGGATGACTAAATCACCAACTTTTCTAAAATAAAATAAAAAGTGCGCGGGATCACACGAAGTGGTGCATCTTTTTTTATTAATTGAATTCAGACATAGAGGAAACTGACTAGAAATATTTTAAATAAATCTAGTCAGTTTCCTCTCTGTTTGAAGTTAAAGGGACTTATTCATATTAACAATAAAAGCACAGGACAGGTTTCGTTTTTCAAATTTCCATTTCGTTCAGAAGATATTTACGATTGAAATGTTAAAGGGGTAGTACAGTTTTGGTAAGGCTGAACTTTAGTAACCAAAACCTGAACAGTAACATTACAAACTAATATTTATAACCCCGCCATGCTCGAAAGGTATACAAAAATACAAACGACTAAGTAAAAAGCCTGTTATCATTCAAAAAGCGCCATTAAAACACAAGAGGGCGCTCTCTAATAAGGCATTGGTTTCAATCATTTTTCATACAAAATTATGCATGTGATGTTTTGTTGGTTTAATGATTAAATAGAGAGATCATCAACAACTATTTAAAAAACGCTTTTGACATTTTTGTAAAAAGTGTAAGCATTTTTTTTTTTTTTCTTCAAAAAAATCATCGTATTTATTGATATTTCAGCCATTTCTGAACCAGTTTATTCTGCCATTAAAATTGCATGTTCTTTCAAATTCGACTCTCAGTTTTTCATTACCTCACGAAAAAATTGTGTTGTGCAGCGCCCTCTTTACCAAAACTGAACATACCCCTTTAAACTGTCTACGGGATAATTTAAGCCGTGTACAAAGTAAGTGCAATTAGTAAGTGAATATCACTTTGCATTTTTGCTCATTTCTCGGCCAAAAAAACATCCAATTAACGTGAAATTTGCACACATTACTTTG